>OX418221.1:6027686-6314941 GCA_948455865.1 Conomelus anceps
TCACCTTTACATCAGCTAATTTTGCTTAGTTGCTTATTTATTTATTATTATTATTATTTTATTTAGCGTATGGCTGTTAGTATAGCTACACAACTTATATTTCTGCGAGACAATTTGTCTCTTGTCAGAGCTTAATTAGTGTTATAGCACATAAATTGAGCTTAGTTGCTTAATTGTGCTTTTATAATTTAATATAATTATAATTATTGTAATTAAATTACAATTTTGTTAACAATTTTTTTGAGTTCGCCTTATAAAAAAATGCTGCATTATGATTAGCGCAACTGCAAACATATCGTAATTTTTTTATTATTTAAAAAATAATTATAAAAATTACATTTTAAATGACGCATTTCTCCAGCCTCTCCAAAGCAGTATACCATTCAACCGCGGTGGCTCAAAGTAACAATGACATGCTGTTCATCTTTTTGACTTTGATCAACTTGTCTAACTTTAATCAGCTTGTTCAACTTAACAGTTTAACTTTTACCACTTGCTGTAACTTCCCAGTTTAATAGAAATAGACCCAAATTTTGAGCAACACCCCTAATGCCAATTTTAACAACAATTTTTTTGCAAGAAAAATTTTAATTTTAATTTTTACTTTGAGGTGTAATTATTGTTTTGTGCCACTACGCGTCTCATCAGACCACCCAGTGGAAATTGTAGAAATGAAATAAATGAATAAATAATGGATAAAATAGAATAAATCTTTATCGCAGAAACTCCTGAGGTCGGCATTTTTATAAACTATTGTAATCATTTCATAACCAGTGCTCATGTAGGCATCATAGAGCAAGTCACATAAATTTTTAAAATTAGGTAGCTCCTGGCTTTAAACCTTGTTGCCTTTGAGCCTAGTTGACTTCATCTTGACTCTTTTTAATGGGAATGCTGTATCTACAATACTAGGTACTTAAAGTGCTTAGGAAAAGAAACGTTTTTGAAGTCACACTTCTATTTAGACTAAGCCTGACCTCATACCCTGAAATACACAAATACTATTATCACTTATGAGACGAATAGATTTTGATTCAATACTGTGTATTCTCTTGATCTGTTGGAAGGCAGTCTGATTTTCATTAATAGAGCCCAGTGATCGAAAAACGACGTCTTTACTATCTCACATTTGTATAAATTGATATCAATTATTGAAGTGACAATATTGTCAATACAACTTTCACCATTAGTGACATCATTACATCCTTTATTGAGACCAAAGGAAAGAAAAAGCTCCTTCAACTCCTTAACATTATTATTATTATTATCTTAATTTTTATTATTATTATCATTATTATTATTATTATCATCATCAATCATTATTATTATTATTATTATTATTATCATCAATCATTATTATTATTATTATTATTATTATTATTATTATTATTTATGAAATGGTAGTTGAAATCAGCACACAAAATCACTCTGTCATTATATTTATCAATATATTCAAGTATGCTACAGAGTCTGTCCAAGAATATTTCAAAATTATTATTATTATTTTCAGTATTTGTTCGAAAAATTTCAACTTTGAACCTCCATATTTCATAGAATAATTTAAAAAAAAAATTTCTCACAGCATCATTTAATAGATAACATTTCAAATTACATTCAATACAAATCAAATTTCAAATCTTTATTTACCCAATTCGTACAATGAGACTTGCAACAATGGAGTATCGTCATAATAGAAAACATAGAACATGAAAAATACAGAACTGCACCATATAAAAGCATGATAAAACAGCAAGCTTAAAGTCTATACTATAATATGCTTTGCTGATTTGAAACGAAAAAATGTCTTTTTTGAAAGCATTTTGATTTCTATTTTTGAATGTTAATGGCAGATGATTATAAAGCTTGACCCCCATATAACTAGGCTTTTTCTCAAAAAGGTTCAACCTATTTGCCATGACACTTAACTTTCCTTTTCCTCTAGTATTATAATCGTGAAACTGAGTTGGTTGAAAATTTGTGAGTACTTCATATGTGTAAGAAGTCGATAGATATATACCCTAAAAAAATAAATCAATTTAAAATTTGTAAATAAAAGAATTTAGTTAAATTGAATCTAACAAAAAATATAACTAAATTAAATAACACTAAATATTAACAAACGTTTTAAGAAATACCCTGGGCCACCGAACGGATACAACAAATTTATGAAATTGTATACATATATGTTGGGCAACGGATACATATATGCAAGAAACCGTCAATATACCTTGAGTCACAAAAGCACCCCTACAAGACTGGGTGAGTTCAAGTCCAGCAAGACACCTGATAGCTTTTTTTTGTGCAGAAAATCCTATCTAAATTTGTTTTTGAGGCGCTACCCCAAATGAGAATATATTAAGGAGTAGTAGAGAGTTTTTCCAGTACCAATAAAAATATACTTTTCGAGATTTTACTCATAAGATCCTCTATATGTAGCACGAAAGTCAAGCACGAAAGTGAGCTTGCTGTCAAGAAGCATTCCTTGTACCTTTACTATGTTGGAATTTTCAATTGATTGAGAGTCAAGAGTGAGCATGGGCATAGAATGGTTCAATGGCCTATTTTCAAAAACAATCCTATTACATTCTTTTGTATTTACACTAAGGTTAATTTCACTGAAATACTGAGTCACATCATTGCTATTTAGATTCGTGTTCATCTCTGAATTTCCAAGACAACCATCACTAAACAATAGAGTTCTATCGTCTGCATAAAAGGTAATGGGGGACATTAATATATATTATGAACATTAGGGGCCCAAGTATTGATCCTTGAGGAATCTCCGTGGTTATTCTCAATTTATTGGATTTAATACTAGAGCCTATTGCGTCGAGCTGTACATATTGAAACCTATCTGAGATATATGCTCTCAGCCATTTCCCCTTATTCCTAATTTATAAAGCCTATCCAGAAGAATTTCTACATCCACGCAATTAAAGGCCTAATTTTAATAATAACAATTTTATGTTTCATGTCTGATAATTCGCGATCAACAATAAGAGAAATATTATCTATAAAAGATCCAACCATAAGAGAAATATTATCTATAAAAACGTTGAAATCTCCTCTAGGAGGTCTGCATACGCCAATGACAATAACGGTTCCTTATTTTTGTGAGATTAATCTTACAGCCGCTAGTTTTATATGTCCTTCCGAACTATATACTGCTCTGTGTCTATTGGTATGCGTTTTACTTGTCTATCAATTTAATGCTGGCAAATAAAGCCACTCCACCCTTGCTAATTTTTTCTCTACAAAAAACAATCAACAAGTTTCATATTTTTCAAAATGATCAGATCCTTCACTCCAAATTCACCAAGTGTTTGGTTCTTCATCTTCAATTAGACAATCGATTCTATCGACTTTGCTCACAATCGAGTTAACATTCTGATGAATAAATTTAATATTAAAGCCAACTTGTTTGGAAGAGCATTGTGCATCACATTTATTAGTTGGGGTTTCATTTGTCTTACAACTGGAAAATATCGTAATAGGTGAATAATCTATACTTCTAAAAACTAAAAAAATATTATTGTCATTTCCCTGTTGACCTAATGGAATAGTGTTGTTGGATCGAGTGTCTTGAGAGTTTGGTGGCAGCTTAATAATAATTTCCTTCAGTCTCCTTGCTACTTTCACTTTTCCCTTCCTATTCAGATGCAGTCCGTGATGGGTGTGTTCGCTGACCAATAAATCCCACTTATTATCATCGCCTGATCGTCAATGATTTTCTTTATTCCTGTGTTGATACATTATTTTGATTGCATCAAAATAATCACACATCATATCAATATGGAATTGATGCTATAATAACGTTTGTTTTCCCCAACAATGACAAGACTCTGAATATGCTGTTGATAATCATTTATATCGCCTCTATTCATATTCCATTTGTCCCTCCAATTATTATCAGGAAGTCGCGTTTAGTTAAATTTTCCACCTCATGGCTTTTGTATATGGAATTAACGATGTGAGGCATGTTTGTAAATTGTTAAAATACCTTGCCTGATCACGACCCTGACTATTCAAAAAAAATTTATTCTTCTTTCCTTGTGATTTTTTTATAATAGTTGTGATTATCTTCGCTTTTTAATATTGTTCTTATATTAAGTTCTTCAATCTGATTGTTTAATATTGATATCGTATTTTTCAGATGATTGTTTTCTTCTAGTAAATTATTATTTTCTATGATATCCAATTCTAGACTTTGAACTTCATTATAGAGAAAATTATTGTTATCATTCAAATTTTTGATTATTACTTCCCTAATTTGAATGAGATTCAAACTCTCACAGTCCGGCTTTCATTGCTCTGTCGACAAACCGTAATATGATTCAGTTTGTGTCATAATATACTTTGAGAGATCTTGTTGATATGCAAATTAACATCATTTCGTGCCACAGTAGATTCAATATTTTTAAGTTCCTGTAGCTCCTTAGTCAGTGCGTCTCGTTGACTGATGTGATCAATTCATTTTTTTTCTTTCAAAACCTGACACTGCATTACATAATTTGAGGCTATTGCTGATCATCGAGTCAAGAGACATTCTTTGATAGTTTGAAACGCTCTCTAGTTTTTCCTTTTTTTTTATCCCATCCTCATTTTGTTATCCACTATTTTCTCGGGTGTAATAGGTGCTGCATGGACAAGATGTTTCATCGAGTCTATTTTTATTATCTTTAGTGTCGAATCAGTTGAAATTGTTCGTGTGCAACCTCTACTGACACATCTCCATACGATATCACCATTGATTAAAGAGTGACTCTTTCTACAACACTGTATTTCGTGATAAATACCTATATTATTTCTTGTAGTTTTGTAGGTGATAATGGACATGATGCCGTTCTAGTTCATTTAAGCAGTCTCTTATATAATTGATTGGATAGGAGATCCAATAACATAGGAAATTAACGAAGCACTCATGGCCTTGGTTAAGATGTGGTAGCTCCTTTGATCATAGGTAAAGCAATAGGTAGAAAAGAGAGGAATATATGGCGAAAACTTTCTGAACACTATGTAGTGATAATAAACTGTCCATATCTAAGTATATTAGGTAGGCTAGTGGAACAATGCGATCATTTATAGTATCTTAGACCTTATCAGTTCAGATAAAAATTCTTCCAATGCTCAGATTTCAACTATTTCTATCATAGATGAAAATAAATTCTTCAAATAATAATAATAATTATTATTATTATTTATCACAAAGACTGCAGGGGCTACAGACGCTGCCTAGTTGCTAATAAAGCTGTCTCAAGTTACCAAGTTGGGCTAGCAACTTACGGTGTAAAATCGTAATAAAATAGAAATGATCGCTCTCTTTCTCTCATCAATCATCAACCCTTTCACTCCAACTACAGCAGATAAGCAAGGCCATACAACAAACTACCGTTTCTGAGAAATGTCCTTGAGAATATCCAGTCAATAGTCTTCACAGCCAAAAAATCAGAAAACAAATTTAACTATATCTCACTTAGGCCTATACTCACTGTTCCAAAAGAGTAAGTTCAGATACGTGTCACTCACACAGTTAACAACTGAAATCACTCACTTCAATACCAATGAACCGCTAATGAAAATAGATAAAACCTTGAACGATTGGAGAGAGCAACAAATGCTCGTCCAACCACACCGAGCGCAGCGCTCGGCTCAACTATTCGAAAAAAAATATTACAAAAGCATTGCGCACAACCTTCAATTTTGAAATTTTAATATCTTATTACAAGAAGTTGGATTTTATTTTGTTGAGTCCTTTCATATTGAAATAATTTTTAATTTTGTGACCGCCTCTCACAACTCCCCATTTTTCAACTCTAAATTGATTGAGAATTATTTGTAATACCTCAAATTATGTCAGTTTAATTAAAAGAAGTTGCAGAATTTATGAATAGTTCAGTTGAATAGAGTTTCGTATTTTATTTTTTTAATACATGCCCATTGATATTTTATTTTTTTGTGTTTTTTTTTAAGAATAGAGTTTTGTATTTTATTTTTTAATCCATGCCCATTGATATTTAATTTTTTTTTAAATTTGAGTAAATGCAGAATTTATAAAAATTGAATAGAGAAGGTACGTATTAGTTTTCTGTTCAAAACCTTTTTATTTTTTGTGATTTTTTTATTTATGATCTAGAAAACAGTAGTTTTTTTTATTTTATCTTGCTTATTTCTTTTACGTATGTCCATCAATTTTTTATTTAATTTTCAGTTCATTTTATTTTTTATTATTCATTTTTTTAAAATGTAATGTTCTAGAAAACAGCAGTGTTTGTATTTTATTTTGTTTATTTCCTTCACGTATGTAAGCCCATTGATTTTTTTGTTTTGAGATTTTATTTTATTATATTTATAATTTGTTATTTTTAATTTTGTGTGATGTCTTATAAAACAGCAGTTAACGGAAAGGAAGTGTGAGGAGTGAAAGTTCCAGGACTGGTTGAGTTCCTGGGAGTCTTACCGGTTACCGGTGAATGGCGTCCGATTGGTTTATTCATAACAAAATTGAATAGACCAATCAGACGCTACAGGTAACATTTACCGGTTACGGGTAAGGCTCCCCGGAACTCAACTATTGCATTTTGCGTATCGAGGAACCATTCAAGGTACACTTGAGCCACTACTTGTTGCCCCAAAGGGGTTGAGCCTGTAGCTGGTTCTTGGATGCGGGGGTGGGGGAGATTTCAGGCTTTTCTCAGTTGTGTAGGACTCTGAGTAGAATACATTATGGCCGAAATGCGGCTAATCTAGACATTCATAAAATTCAATTCTTCAGCTGAATTATTTCATCCATGCGTTCCCTAAATGGAGTCATGAAATGTTCACCGATTTGAGCATTACACTGCAACGTTTTACAGGTTTTCGCAGGTATGTTGGGAAATGCGGCTGTCTTTCCTATCTTTCTTTCTTTCTCTCTCCTATTTCCCCCTCCCCATTCGCCCTCTCACTCATCGTCCATCTCCTCCCTTCTCTCTCACTCTCTTTCTCTCTCTCTCACCTTTTATCATCACCCTTCTCTCTTTCTCAGCTTTATTTTTTTAATTTGAATAACTCCACACACCTCTTTCTTCCTAGTCTAGGAATAATTATCGTGAAAATGTTTAGAAATAATTTTTATTTTTTGTTTGTTTCCATATAGACGAGTTTTATTTTTTTCGGTTCAAAATTTTTATTAAAAAAATATTTTCTAATAATATAATGAATATTAACATATAGCATCTTTGAATATTTCTTGTATCGCTCTTTAAGGAAAACTTGTTTTGATTATAAAATAATTGTAATTGAAAATAAAATGAAATAATAAGAATAACAATAAAAATACTAATAATAAAAATTATTAATAAAAGTAGTAATTGTATTGAGGGATAGTGCTTTTCTAAATTGACTGTCTTAACTTGGGTTAGAGATTGGGAAATCAGGAAAAAATTAATCACTGTGTTTGTACAGTATTATACAAAAAAAAGGAACATTTCATATTAAAAGCAAAAATAAGTTCAGAGTTACATAAAAAATATATGGAATAACTAGAGAATTATAGGATAAACATTTTATCTAAGTACTCAATATAATTTTTTTGGGAGATTAAGTCTACATAGATCTGAGACATGTGCGTGGGTGATGAATGCAACTCATTGTATTGAAAGGAAAACCTACAGTAATAGGTGAGTTCCGAACCAAAAGTTGTACTCCCCAATGTGTCTTGTATTTTAAAAAATTGCGAAATTTCAAAATAACTGGTAGGGAGATCAATTGCCCTCAAAAATCGAAAAATTTCAACTTCAGTTCCCTTAATATGTCACAAAATAATTGATTAAAATTCATTTTCTGGTGGAAATAAAATTCTAATATCTTAACATCCAATACAAGAAACATTTAAAAAGAAAAACTGGCGCCCAGTGAACAAATTAGCACAGTTCACTTCGGTGGTTCGGAACCCACCTAAAATTATAGATTCACCATGTTTCCAATAACATGGCTAAAAAGACATCGTGGAACGTAAGGGTCTCTCCACCAATAATGTCATAGGCATTTACTTCAACTTGTACTCAGTTCACTCATAAAAGTGAACTTACTGAAATAGTTCATAAATAAACTTGAAAAAGTTCTTAAATATCAAATGCATAGCCTTTCCAACTCTCATTTCAATTAAAAACTTGATTGAACTTAACAAACTTAATTTTAAAAAAACTTGAAACTTAATTGAATGACTTGTAATGCAAGGTTTCATATTCTTGAAATATACTCAATTTTTTTAAAAAATTATTTTTCTTTGTAAGTTGTATTTTATTAATGAATTTAATATTTTATCGATATTATGAACCATCATTATCAATCACTGAGTTTTGTAGTTTAAAGCCTCGGATTTCTAGAACACAGGTTTGGACCAAAAGTACAGCCAACAGGGCTGCATACACTACAATGTCTAAACTTGATTTGCTCTCATAAAATATAGTTTATAATATAATATGATGATAAACTTGATTAATTAAGACCTAATATTATATTATATGTCTTCCTCCATACATTCTCTACTTTCAAAAATAAGTTGGAAGTTAACCTATAACAATTTCCAAAACAACATGCCATCTTGATATGTCCAGCGAGTAGGTGGAACTTCTGGATGGTAACCTACAACACTACAACAGTGGACACTTTTGCAGTGTTAATAGGTTATCAGCCTGATGTCTCGCCGGGCAAATCAAGATGGCATGTTGTTTTGGAAATAGTTATAGGTTAACTTCCAACTTATTATTGAAAGTAGAGAATGTATGGAGGAAGAAATATAAGTATAATAGTAGGTTATATATGATTAATCGAATATATGTTCTTATTGTAATATTGTAAACTATATTTCGAAAGCAAATTGAGTGATGTGTTGTGGTGTATGCCGTCCTGTCTGCTGACCATTTAGTCCAAATCAGCATTTTAGAAAACTGACGCTTTAGTAGGCATGGTAGGGGTTTTGGTGTTGGTTGGGTGCTAGTAGTAAAAGTAGTAGTAATAGTAGTAGTAGTAGTAGTAGTAGTAGTAGTAGTAGTAGTAGTAGTAGTAGTAGAAGTAGTAGTAGTAATAGTAGTATTGCATGCATGGGGTGAAAGGGGTGAAGGTGAAAGTAAAGGATTGCATGATTAGTTTGTTATTGTGTTTCATCTAAACAACAGTAATTGAAAATGATGGTTCATCTTCCAAAATTATTCCATTCATATTTTTATTGTCTACAACACAATACATGTCATTTATATGCATAATCAATATGAATTTGATAAACACTTCTCTAGAATGTTGCTTTAAATATGTGACAAAAAAGGCGATATAAATACAATAATATTGAGTGTTCTTTGTACAAAAAGAGTATTGAAAATTGATTCCAAAAAAGTTAATTTCAATTTATTTTATTTGGTACATTTAAAAATTTACATCAATATTCCAACATATAGTAGACTACCAAATAATACTGAAATATAAATATAAATCTGCAATATTATTTCTTCACTAGATTTATAAAATATTATTTAGAAAATATGTAATAGCATGTGGTATTCTCCAATAAAAGTAATAGCTTGTCCACTGGTTACCATCATTTAATAGCTTTAGACAATGAAATTTATTTATTTTGCCATGAAAAATACAAACTCAATCATAAATCGTAAATATAAAAGAAATTAAATACATAACAATCATAAATCATAAATATAAACTAACAGTATAAATAATAGAGAAACATAAATATCTCTTTAAGCATTTATGGCATCACCAGCAAAAAGAAAACTTTGCTCGCTGGTGACCGTTGCGGTCGAAAAAATTAAAATCTTCAATATTGTATTATTTCTAAGGTTAAACTAAAGAAAAAAGCTGTGAAAATGAAAATAAATATACAGTTATTATTAGAGATAGATATTATAATACAATATAGATATATAGATATTATTAACGCTAAACAGTTACTCTTTTCTCTGCTGTAATATCACTTCCTGATGGTTTGGAATCCACCTAAAACTAGAGCTGGTTACAGTTACTAGTTGAGACTCTGCTCTCTGCTGTAAAATTACTTCCCGATGGTTCGGAACCCACCTAAAACTGTTGCGCTAGTTATAAACACTAAACAGTTACTAGATGAGACTCTGTTCTCTGCTGTAAAATCACTTGTGGGTGGTTTGGAACCCACCTAAAACTGTATGTTTACACCTTAACTCATCAATTACCATCATCCAACTCATTACCCACGCACAGGTCTCAGACCTATTCTGGGCTTATTAATTTAAAAAAATAACAGTTGGAGCGTTTGTCTTTGATTAGATAAGACTCTGGCTGGCTACTAAACCTGCGGTCTCGAGTTAAACCTCGTGCAGTCTTAAATTTATTTTCAGTCTAACAAATTTAAAAAAATTAAGTACTGTAAATGTAAAGTAAGTAAAGTAAAATAATGTAACTAACAAATGGAAAGCTAATAAAATAAGACAATAATTTTTTCTTTTGTTCAAAGCTTTTAGTGAATAAAAATTTTCTATTTTAGAATAACCTCAAAGTTTTTAGGTAATGCGGCCAAGTCAAAATTTGCAAACACAGCAGTTTTGGACTCTCAGTCGGTTGCACCTTTGTATTCATTGTAATTTTGTATCAATAAATAATACCCACGCACAAGTCTCAAGGCATATTTAGGCTTCATCCGACTAAAAAAATCGTTTCTAATAAATGATGTTATAAATATTAACATAATACATATTTAAATATTCCTCTTGTATTCCTCTGTAAGCAACGTGTTGATAATAAAAGAATTTAAATAAAAAATAATTTTGTAAAAATAGATAATAATAATGATAGATAAAAATAAATAAAGATTAAATAACTTTTTCCTCTCAACTCCTTCATTTAATTTTTTAATTTTATCAGCTTTCTTCCCAATTCCCCTTCTTCTTAATCATCTTTCAATTGTTCCTTATTATTGACATCATCTTCTTTTCACCCTTCATTTAACTCCACCTAATCTTTTTTCTTCTTCTCCATCATCTTCCAATTCTTCCTACTTATCATCATGATCATCTTCTTTTTCATTTCCTTATTCTCCTCCTCCTTCTCTTCTGCCTCTTGTTCTCCTTCTCCCCCTCCATCTTCTTGTTCCTCCTTATTATTCTTTTTTCTTTTCTCATTTCTCTCCTCTTCCCCTTTTTCGTCTCTTCTCCCCTCTCCACCATCTTCCTTTTCTTCTCCGCCCCCTCTTCTTTTTCATCTTCTTCTACAGAATCTTCTCTCTCTTCTCTTTCTTACTCTTCATTTCATCCTCTTTTTTCTACGTCATCTTTATCTTCTAGAACAAGAAGATAAAGATGACGCTTATCATCATCTTATCGTTCTTCTCCCAAATTTTCTTCATTTATTTTCTCCTCTTACACCCTCTCGTCTTCTTTCCTCCTCCTCATCTTTCTCTTTTCCTCCTTCATCTTCTCTTCTGCCCTTTCTTGTTCTTGTTCTACATCTTCTTGTTTTTCCTGTTCTTTTTCACCGAATTCTCCTTCTTCTCTTCCCCCTCTTATTCTTCTTCTTCTCTCCCTCTCTTCTTTTTCATCTCATCTTTTTCTCTCTTCTTTTTCCTCTTCATCACATCTTCTGTCCCTCTTCTTCCTCTTCATCATATCATCTTTTTCACTTTATCTTCTGCATTTCTTATCTTCTCCACCTTCTTCTCATCATCATCTAATTCTTTTCCTTCTCCCTCATCTTCTTCATCCCTTTTCTTCATCCGTTTTCTTCACTACCCTCTTCTTCACCCGTACACCACCCCCTCTTCTTCTTCCTCCCCCTCTTCATTCCCATCCTTCTCTTCCACCTCTTCTCCTTCCTCCCCTTTGTCTTATCCATCCTTTTCTTCCCCTCTTCTTCCCCATCCTTTTCTTCCCCCTCTTCTTTCTTTTTCGTTCTTCTTTCTCACCTTTACTGTTTTTATTTTATTTACGCCCCCCTCTTCTCTTTCTTCTTCTCCCTATTTTGTTCGTTTTTTTCCCGGTCATATTTCCCGAGATATATGCGTTACAGCCTGTACAAAGTGCAGTTTTCCCCAAAATATGCTCGAACTGTGTAGGTCTTATGACACTATGGGAGAATGATGGATGCAATAATTTGGCATGGGAGTTGGGTTTTACCGTGTATGCCTGGATGGGCCGGTTTTTGGGCCCCGGTTTCCACTTTATGGGGCGTATGCCGATGGGACACCGTGCACCGGTCAAGGCTTCCCCTCCATTTCTGTATTTGCTTCCCCCATCACAGGGAGCAAGTACAGGAATGAAGGGGAAATTGGGCCTTGTCTGGTACATGGTGTCCCATCGGCATGTGTCCCATAAACCGGAAACCATAAATGATGTATTCTATTCAAAGTCCTCCACTTGGATAACTGGGAGCCGTATTTATGAACGTTCCTTCAGTGCCTCCTGACTCGAGGGACACTTGAAATGCATCCCTCAAGTCAAGAAACACTGGAGGAACGTCCATAAATACAGGCCCAAGGAAAGCCTGTAATCTTCTCCATTCAGCGTCCAAGGAGCATTGGACGCTAGGTTAGTTAACCACTACTAGTAAGTTGATGCAATACTAGTAGTGGTTAACTAACCTAGCGTCAACAGGCTCAACCAAGGGGGGCATCAAGTGGTGTATCTTGAATGGTTCCTTAGAGGTGGGGTTTCCTAGCTCCGCACTTTTTGTGTAGCGCACCAGCATTGCTAAAGAATTGTGGGGGATTTGGCTCAAAATTACCGTACATTCAATTGTTATGTACGGTAATTTCGAGTCAAATCCCCCACAATACTTTAATTTGCTTCTGGCAATACTGGTGCACTACGCAAAAAGTGCAGAGCTAGGAAAACCCGGCTCAAAGGCCTGGCGCAAATAAAGGCCTGCGCCAGGCCTTTTAGCAGAATGCAATGTTCTGGAGATCTCACTCCCCACATTTCTTTTTCTACTCGCTGCCGTTTTATAAGATATTGCAATTTTGATTTCTTCTTTTGTTTGTTTTTATTTGTTTATTTATTCGTTTGTTTCTTTATCTTTTTTTTGTTTGTCTATTTATTTGTTTGTTTATTTATTTTTTGTTTGCTTTTATTTGTTTCTTTATTTACTTTTTGTCTGTTAATGAATTTGTTTATTAGATTTATTTATTTGTTTTTCATTCATCTTATTTACTACCTTATTTTTATTCTCATTTGGCTGTTGACCATCCCAAAATAAAAAAGGATTACAATATTTTTTTCTAAATCTGCTGAAATAAGGGGTACTCCTCAAATTCGGGAGCATATATAGGCCTACTACAATTGAGGAGGTCTATGTAAAAAGGGCGGATAACCATAAACCTTTCATTGAGATATGGAGCTTGCAAAACTTTACCTACATTCAACTTTTAACCCGTAACTGATATGACTTTGACTTCCATATAATGAAATGAAGTTGAGTTTATGCTGATATATTTGATCCTGAAATGAATGATTATCCATCTTGAAAACATTTAATAACATCTGATTGAAAAAACCCTTACATACGACCTTCTTCAAGAGATGGCTAGCTGCCATGTTTTTCAAATGCCCTTTTTACAAAGACATGGCTTTTCATACGCCCTTTTCACATAGACACTTTTCATCTGATATGATTTTATGCAGTATTGTGTAATATTTGGTTTGTAGTATGTTGTAATAATTGAACGGAAAAAGAAATTAAGAAATACAATGTTATATCAATGGTACTTTATTATTATAAAATGAAAAAAGCAATAGAATAAACTATTACAAAATTATTATTCTCTCATTGATTGACGGCTTGATTAGCAGAGTAAAGCTTGGTTTTCCTCTTCCTCTGTTAAAAGTTCAGCTGAATTACAGTTTTTAAAAACTTCTTCATACCAATCAATATCAGCGGAATCCAAAAATCTGAATAAACTCCTAACATCTGCTTGTTTTGCTTGCTTTAAGTTAACATTGTCAGCCTGAGGAAGTGTTTCATAGAGATTAGTTTCCACTTGCTTTTTTTTTAAGTAAATGAATGGTTCATAAGCTCCATGGTATGATCTAGAAGCTAAAACACCTCCTGATGAGGGATATTGAAGTCTACAATAGGACTGAATTTTAAAGGGATTCTTTTTAGCTGTAATTTTTTTCTCCATTATACTTTTAAAGCCTTCTGACCATTTTCGAATGACAGGTGAACCATTCTTGAGAATGAATGGACTGGGATATTTTCTTGCTGTGGATAGAATGTTGAGATATGTTTCCAAGTTATGTACTTTTTCTTGGACCTTAATTTTCATACCACACACACCAAAGTTTCGGTCACATTACCAAAACTGTGACCTATTACAGGGAATAAGTGAGTGACAGTCAAACCAAGCTTCATTGCTAACCAACTACAGAAAGTTGTTACCAGTTTATTCTTGTTGTGGCTCCCCGTGCTATCAGAAATTAGGTAAATTTCCTTATACTGCATACCAGCTTCAATTTTTGACACAAGAAAATCATAAACAAATGAACATACAGTATCTGAATTTTTTCTTGATTCTGTTTCAAGATAATAATATAGAGCACTACTTCCATCATTGTGGCAATGCACATTAAACAAGTACACCCACATCAAACGTTTATTAAACTGAACTGTCTCATTGGTCTTTGGGAGAGGGAGGTTTTGGGCATAATCAAACTCCAATACAATAATATGACTGTCTTCATCCTTACATTTTTGTAAAAGTTCGTCTTTGATGGCTTTGAAGGCTCTATACTTCCTCTGATGAACTTCTAATTTCACTTTACATTCATGTGCAGGATCACTTTTCAGTTTTACTTGGCTTTCAGAGCAATAATCACACATATCCGTGCGAGGCAATCTGAAGGCATAATTGATTTTGTGCAAGAAAAATTTATGATATGTTTTATAACTAAGTTTTAAATTATTACCTTTTCTATTCTTATAGAATTTTAAGAACAAGTCATAAAGTTTTTTGGGGCTTAAGTTGGGGTTTTCAAAATATTGCTTTGATGTTTTGTCTCTAGCATAGTGTGAATGTTGACTGGGAAATAAGGTGAGGTGCTCTCTTGCTAAATCCCACACTTACTCATCAATTTTGTTTGCCCGATTGGAATGGGACCCTCTTTTTTCATTAAAAGTACTGCCAGAAATTACCTTTCCTTGGATGACACGAAGGCGTTTTTCAGATATTTGATACATATCACATAAGAATTTCTGACAAACAGTAGTAGGAGTTCCACTACACTTCACTGAGTACTTCCACTGTATGTCTCGGCGTTTTTCCCCACCTACACAGTGAGTTGAAGAACTTTTAGCAGCAAGACATCCAGCAAGTAGTGTGTCTTGCTGTTCTTTATTACAACTATAGAATGTATTAAAAAAATTCTCTTGGTCATTTACACTTACTTTAAGTCCACAAATTTGTTTACAACAAAGGTTTTCCTTGCTGGTGTCCTTAAAGTCAAGACCAAGGTCCATTAGTTTACAATTAATAGGGTATTCAGTTCTTATTATTATTATTATTATTATTATTATTATTACTATTATTATTATTATTATAAATTATTATTATTATTACTATTATTATTATTATTATTATTATTATTATTATTATTATTATTATTATTATTATTGAATTCAGTAATAATTAACTCTGTATTATTATAAGGATTGGCAGATATTAGGAACGTTAATCGAATTTTCTTCCATTTCCATTCAACTGGGTTGTTATAGCAAGTTATGTAGAAAATGGTAGTTTATACAAAGATTGTATTATGGCTGCCATTAAGCAACAAGTGAGATGCAGCTCGTGCTCTAAGCATCATTCTTATGAGTTGAGTTGCATACAACGTCATCAATTTTGCCTCCAACTACCAATAAATTACGTTTCTTTGAACTTTTCAATGAGACTGGTAGCTTGTCCAAAATATAACCTAACTTACAATGTGTCATTGTTGTTAACAGCTCTAATTTTAATTTCAGTTTAATTTTGATGAATATTGCATTATTATTATGATTGAAATTCATGGCGTTAAGTTTATTCTTGCTCAAACAACTTGACATATACATCTGTATAGTTACAGAAAAATTGTCAATATTTTATCATATTTATGTTTCTAACCTCTTATGTTTAATTTACAACATAGCCTTAGTTGAGTATGTTTGCAGTTGTGCTGATTATGATACAGACATTCTTTTAGTTTTGTACTCTTGTACCCAATAAAAAGCTTTATCAACTCATTTTTGATTATGATACAGCCATTCTTTTAGTTTTGTACTTTTGTACACAATAAAAAGCTTTATCAACTCATTTTTTCAATTGTTTAATAAAAAATCTATATTTTCTTATTTTTAATTTACAACATAACCTTAGTTGAGTATGTTTGCAGTTGTGTTGATTATGATACAGCCATTCTTTTAGTTTTGTACTCTTGTACACAATAAAAAGCTTTATCTACTCAATTTTTCAATTGTTTAATAAAAAAATCTATATTTTCAAGTCTCAAACTGCTGTAATTTGTTGTAGAGTTTCGTAATTTTTGAATGTAATTTATTTTATTTATTCATTCAACTAATATACAATTTGAATACAACATGCCATTGCCCAAAACTTCAGAATATTTTAAACTATGATCAAAATCTTTGATTGGATCGCTGTTTCACTTTAAATTTCTCCTTGAAGCACAATAATTCACAAGTCTTTTACAGAAAAGAATATTAATTTTGTTTTCATTTCAAGCAAAGCACTACCATAGTCCGAAAAAAGATGATGTAATTTGGAACTTTGAACTTTTTTACACTAATTACCATAGTACCAGTATTAAGACGGTTTTTTCTCGAATAACCTAATATTGACTCACCAATTGATAATCTCCTGGATTTCTTGGTCCATGACAACTCATGTTAATATTAACTTTGATATTAAAGTTAATATTAACTTTGTTGTTAACTTTAGTTATTAACTTTTTAGGTAAATTCAACGACTTTCAGACAATTTTTTATTAAGAATAACTAATTTTTTACTTACTCTCTAGGCCAAACGTTTTCGAATTGTTGAGATTCATTCTCAAAGGCCTTCGAAAAAGTTCAGCCAAGAGAGTGAGAAAAATATTACTTATTCTTGATAAAAAATTGACTGCAAGTCGTTGAATTCTCCTAAAACGTTAATATTGATATTCGATATCGAAATCGATAAAAGTTAATCTCGATTCTCGACACTTGACCTGCTTTAGGTAAATGAATAGTATTATTAATTGAATTTATATAAATGATAATGTGATAATTATATAAATGATATGTGATATGTAAAAGTTATGTGATATGTTTTGTGATTTTTTGGTTATTAGTTTCTTTAAATTCTAATATGTATTTTCTATTCATTTATGAAATGCATTTTTATTTATTTTTGTTAATAATTTACTTTCAAGTTTCTTGTCAATTATTTTCTTTTAAATAATGTATAATAGTGAGTAAAATATTACTTATTCTTGATAAAAAATCGACTGCAAGTCGTTGAATTCTCCTAAAACGTTAATATTGATATTCGATATCGAAATCGATAAAAGTTAATCTCGATTCTCGACACTTGACCTGCTTTAGGTAAATGAATAGTATTATTAATTGAATTTATATAAATGATAATGTGATAATTATATAAATGATATGTGATATGTAAAAGTTATGTGATATGTTTTGTGATTTTTTGGTTATTAGTTTCTTTAAATTCTAATATGTATTTTCTATTCATTTATGAAATGCATTTTTATTTATTTTTGTTAATAATTTACTTTCAAGTTTCTTGTCAATTATTTTCTTTTAAATAATGTATAATAGTGAGTAAAATATTACTTATTCTTGATAAAAAATCGACTGCAAGTCGTTGAATTCTCCTAAAACGTTAATATTGATATTCGATATCGAAATCGATAAAAGTTAATCTCGATTCTCGACACTTGACCTGCTTTAGGTAAATGAATAGTATTATTAATTGAATTTATATAAATGATAATGTGATAATTATATAAATGATATGTGATATGTAAAAGTTATGTGATATGTTTTGTGATTTTTTGGTTATTAGTTTCTTTAAATTCTAATATGTATTTTCTATTCATTTATGAAATGCATTTTTATTTATTTTTGTTAATAATTTACTTTCAAGTTTCTTGTCAATTATTTTCTTTTAAATAATGTATAATAATGAGTAAAATATTACTTATTCTTGATAAAAAATCGACTGCAAGTCGTTGAATTTTCCTAAAACGTTAATATTGATATTCGATATCGAAATCGATAAAAGTTAATCTCGATTCTCGACACTTGACCTGCTTTAGGTAAATGAATAGTATTATTAATTGAATTTATATAAATGATAATGTGATAATTATATAAATGATATGTGATATGTAAAAGTTATGTGATATGTTTTGTGATTTTTTGGTTATTAGTTTCTTTAAATTCTAATATGTATTTTCTATTCATTTATGAAATGCATTTTTATTTATTTTTGTTAATAATTTACTTTCAAGTTTCTTGTCAATTATTTTCTTTTAAATAATGTATAATAGTGAGTAAAATATTACTTATTCTTGATAAAAAATCGACTGCAAGTCGTTGAATTTTCCTAAAACGTTAATATTGATATTCGATATCGAAATCGATAAAAGTTAATCTCGATTCTCGACACTTGACCTGCTTTAGGTAAATGAATAGTATTATTAATTGAATTTATATAAATGATAATGTGATAATTATATAAATGATATGTGATATGTAAAAGTTATGTGATATGTTTTGTGATTTTTTGGTTATTAGTTTCTTTAAATTCTAATATGTATTTTCTATTCATTTATGAAACGCATTTTTATTTATTTTTGTTAATAATTTACTTTCAAGTCTCTTGTCAATTATTTTCTTTTAAATAATGTATAATAGTGAGTAAAATATTACTTATTCTTGATAAAAAATCGACTGCAAGTCGTTGAATTCTCCTAAAACGTTAATATCGATATTCGATATCAAAATCGATAAAAGTTAATCTCGATTCTCGACACTTGACCTGCTTTAGGTAAATGAATAGTATTATTAATTGAATTTATATAAATGATAATGTGATAATTATATAAATGATATGTGATATGTAAAAGTTATGTGATATGTTTTGCTCATACTTTTTGTGATTTTTTTGGTTGCTATTAGTTAATTTAAATTCTAATATGTATTTTCTATTCATTTATGAAACGCATTTTTATTTATTTTTGTTAATAATTTACTTTCAAGTTTCTTGTCAATTATGTTTTTGTAAATAATGTAAATACTAAAGTTGATAATTTCTATTCTATATTTTTTTTTCAATTATTTTCCTTAAACATTCATATTAACCTTGACAATTGTTACACTTTGTTTCAGAAAAATGAAAGTAGGCCTAACCCAATTTTTAAATATTTGACATTTCAGGGATTATGTGCTCAACAATTTATTGTTTTGTTAAATTTTATTTCTGTCCAATGTTCTTTTTCTTCTTCTTTCTCTTCCTCCTCTTCTCCTTCTTCTTCTTCTTCTACTTATTATTCTTCTTTCTCTAGCTGTTCTCATTTTTCTACCACTTCTTCTCTTTCTTCTTCGTTTAATCTACTTCTTCCTGCTCCTTTCTATCCTTCTTCTTCTTCTTCTTCTCTTTCACGATTGTTCGGAACCCACATAGAATAAGGTGGGTCCACCAAGTTTCCTTTAACATGGCTCAAACGTCGTCGTGGTGGAACTACCCGTAAACGTCTCCCCTCCAATGTAAGCCATTATTATTATTATTATCATCATTATTATTGTTGTTGTTGTTGTTGTTGTTGTATTATGCGTAGTTTAAGGTACAAAGCGCCCATTTTCCCCCTTCCCTCCCCTCCCCCCTACCGTAAGGGGAATAGCAAGTCCCGCTATTCTGAGGTATGCGACCCTCCGGACCCTGAGCTAGTCAGTGCATTAATCCCACTCCTAAATATTATAATATAGTACTTCATAAAAATATCCGTGCACTGACTATTTCTTCTAAACTTTCTTGTCAGTCTTAATTAACTCGTGTATACCTGTTTATTTATACTTTTATAAGAGAGAAAAGAGTCTATTTGAATTTGTTGTTAGGTTGTTATGCATCCTAGATTCTAGACATCCACCTTCTAGATTAGAAATCCAGATTCAGTTGAATTGGACAACCTGCTAGTATATTATTTATAATGTACCAGATGGTTGCCCGATTCAATTGAATCTGCGATTTTTAGGATGTTTAATAACCTAACTTGAAATTTAATAGAATCTTTTTCTTTCCCTTCTTCTTCTCTTCTCGTTGTTTTTAATTTTTTCATCATATTC
This sequence comes from Conomelus anceps, assembly GCA_948455865.1. Lineage (NCBI taxonomy): Eukaryota > Metazoa > Arthropoda > Insecta > Hemiptera > Delphacidae > Conomelus > Conomelus anceps. The sequence goes on from OX418221.1 coordinate 6,048,042, forward strand.
TTATTCTCCCCCCCCCTTCTCCTCTATCATCAATTCCTTCTATTCTCCAGCGTTAGAGTTTCATCGACAGATAACAGCAAGTAGCTGTTTATTATATAGGATTTTATTTATTCGCGTCTCGAAGACTCCATCTATTGTATAAAACAAATCATTTAATTGTTCTTACACGACTTTATATATTAACTTTGATCATTGTCATTTTACAACCTTATATCTTACCTAACTTTCTTTATTTCTAAAAATTGATTGTTCTCTGCCGTAATAGTATATTACGTTACAAGTGCGGGAAATGGTGTTTAACATACGAGTATGGTAAACATCTTCCCGGACGAGTTACGTACGATATTTTTCGTCATACAAGTCTAAAATAGCAGATAAGTTCAAATAAGAAACTATAAATCATTGTTATACAAACATAACCTCAACACACCAAATCACAGCAACTCAAGGTAAAATGTGGCAATAATGGTTCTAGATCAGCTGATCTAGCTTTCGACCAAATGGTTTTTCAGTGAAGTGGTAGCCACAACCACCCATAGAGTGCGGTAATAATCATTTGATGATTTTTACCACACAGTGTACGGTAATGATCATCAAATTACATCAGCTGTTTTTGATTTCTGTAAACAGCTGTTTACCACATTGATTGCTTGACTGGTAAACTGTCCATAACCTACAAGTATGACGAAAAATATTTTCCGTTGGTTCGGAACCCACCTAAAACTGTAGGTACAACTCATCAATCACCATTATTACCCACGCACAGGTCTCATACCTATGTGGGCTTAATACTAAAAAAAAAATTTTAATTATTTTTTATATTCAAACTAATTACGATTAGTTTATATTAGTTATACGAACTAATTCGTATAACATAGTAACAAAATACAAAAATAAAAATCTAGCAATTTAAAATATTAATGAATATATTATGTTAACTTTTTGTCAATGTCCTTTTAGCCTACAAAACATTGTCTTACATAACTTGATATTGACTTTACATCTTATAGTTTTATATTTACGGTATTTATTGAGATAAACTCCTTCTACAACTTCTTCGTATTTTATGTTGAGTGTTCGACCTCTTTGGTGCTATATATTATTTGGTGCATGGGTTGTATTTTATGCTTTTATTTTCCTAGTTTATTGCATTTATGGTTTGTTATGAATTGGAATGATTGATTTAATTAATAGTTTCAATTAAATTTTTTTTAATGGTGTAATGATGTGGCTTTGTAGTTTGTAACGTGGTTATTTTCTTCTGCATGCTTTCTTAATCGAGCACTCAACATAAATCCCAAAGAACATGAGTTAAATATGGAATTAAAATATGGTGGTTCGGAACCCACCTAAACTGTAGGTCCAACTCACCAATCACCATCATCCAACTCATTACCCACGCACAGGTTTCAGACATATGTGGGCTTCATCCTCAAAAAAAAAATTAATACTCAACACAACATAATACACATATACAAATAACTGGTATATAAAAATAACACTTTATTATCATCATTCTTATATTTTATTACCATTTGTTCTCTACTGTAAGATCACTTCCTGGCCGTTCGGTACCCACCTAAAAGTGTAGGTTTATTTATTATCAGTAGGTTGATTAATTATAAAAATGACATGGGACATTAATGTATGTCGGTGTAACCATTAAAATGAACTACAGTATATATGTTGAAGATATCAATTTTAAAACAATGTTTGGGTATTAACGCATCAAAATGATAAAAAAATAGCCATTTTAAAAGAATGTTAGGGTATTAACGCATCAAAAATTATAAAGAAATAGCAATTTTAAAAGAATGTTAGGGTATTAACGTATCAAAAATTATAAAGGAATATTCAAAACAATAAGAATATTTTATAAATGTAAAAAAGTATTTAAAATAATGAGAATATTAAAAAAAAATTATCTAGCATTAGCGATGAGCAGATCAAATTCCAGGTAATTGAGTTCATATCCAACCGGAACAAAGAAGGAAAACTTTGACGGCCAGCTGATGAAGTTCCTCTTGAAGAGCGAAATTACGTTCCTGTTTCAAAACGTGAGTACAATCAACTATTTTCAATAAATGATGTCAGATTTTTTTAATATTCTTGAAGGTCTCTTCAAGTAATATCAGCCACCACAGTATGAGCGATTTTTTTTAAGATTTTCGCAAAAAACCATGGACTATAACATCATGCGTTTTTAAAAGGAATAAATAAAAATCTCTCAGATTTGGTTGATATTTGTTAAATAGATAGGGTTTGACCTGAAGAATGTTCACACAAAATTTGGCGCACCTAGCTATCATACTGGGCGAGTAATTAGGACATGAAAGAAATTATTACATATTTTAAAATGCGCATAACTCCTGTAAAAGAGCGAATTTTACCAATTTGATTACATACTTTTGAAGGTCTCTTCAAATGCTATCAACCACCATAGTATGAGCATTTTTAAATTTTTGAATTTTTTTTGCAAAAAACCGTGGACTATAGACCATATGAACTATAAGGCACTTTTTTTTAAATAAAATCCTATCAGATTCGGTTGATATTTGCTACACAAATAAGGTTTGGTCTGAGTAATGTTCACATATCAATTTGGCGCATCTAGCTATCATACAAGGGAAGTTATTGATCTGGGAAATAATTATTACATGTATAGAAATGCTCATAACTCTTGAAGGAGAGCGAATTTTACCAATTTGATTACATACTTTTGAAGGTAAGTTCTATCAACCATAGTACGAGCATTTTCCAATTTTCAAAGATTTCTGCAAAAAAACATGGACACATGGGGCGTTTTATTGGACAAAACACAAAATTCTCTCAGGTCTGGTTGATATTTGGTACCGTGTACAGATAGAGCTTGGCCAGAGAAACGTCCACACAAGATTTGGTGCACCTAGTTATCAGGGTGAATAATTGGGACTGAAAATAATTTTTAACATATTTTGAAATGCTCATAACTCCTGAAGGAGAGTGAATTTTACCAATATAATCATATATTTTTGAAGGTCTCATCAAGTACTATCGACCACCATAGTATGAGCATTTTAAAATTTCTGAAGTTTTTTGCAAAAAGCCATGAGCATGGAGCGTTTTTTTTTTTTGCAAAACACAAAATTATCGCAGATTTGGTTGATATATACTATACAGATAGGTCTTGGCCCAAGGAATGAACACACAAAATTTGGCGCACCCAGCTATCATACAGAATGAGTAATTAGGACAAGAGAGAAATTATTATATAATTTATTGAAATGCTCATAACTCCTAAGGAGAGAGAATTTCTCCAATTTGATTACATATTTTTGAAGGTCTCCTCAAGTACTATCAAATACCAAAGTATGAGCATTTTTTTATTATGGAAGATTTTTGCAAAAAACCATGGCCCATCAGGCACTTTTTTGGGCAAAAAACTCTCAGATTTGGTTGATTTTTGGTACACAGATAGGGCTTGGCCTGAGGAATATCCACGCCAAATTTGGCGCACCTACCTATCATACAGGGCGAGTTATCAACCTGGACAGAAATTATTACATATTTAAAAATGCTCATAATTTGTAAATGGGAGCCAATTTTCCCGATTTGATTATATATTCTTGAGTGTTTTTCAAGCACTATCATCAATCACAGTGTGCGGGGTTCTTAATTTTTTGAAAAAAAAATCTCAAAAAGGCATGGTAATGTTCCCAATTTGATTATATATTCAAATGTCAACCAAATCTGATAATTTTTTTCTCTTTAAAAACTCACAATGTATAGTCCATGGTTCCTTGCAAAAATTTTCGACCAGGAAAATTTCAAACTGATTTTTGGCATCGCTTCCACCTGTTTCAGAATGAAATCCATTCGATTCAGTTGATCCTTTTTTGTAGTTTCCAGCTGTCTATTTCTTTTCAATGGAAACTTTCTCCATCTCGTTTTGGTATGAATTTCAAATAGATTGAAATTCTCAAGTCAGTTTTCTGGTATTGAATGCTATCAAGTCGATTTTTTACCAGAGTTCTATTGGAATATATTAAATTTTTCAGTTTTATATACTTTTTCCAAGGTTTTTACCAACAATTAACCAGAAAAGTCCTTACCTATCACGTACATCACTCCTGGAAATTCTTATCAAATATTTCCATTTCTCTTATCACATCTCCCAACAAATATGAATAAATTTTATCAACATATTCCACAAAATATTCTAGATTCAATCCAAATGAAACTGATCACTTAGGACTTGGAATTCTAGAATAAAAATTTCATTGGATCAATTATGCCGGTCTCATTTGAATTTGTCAGAAGCGCTTGAAAGCATATTCTACACACTGTTTCAGCCAAGACAATGCACAGTGTGACTGGAAAATGTAATAATTTGCACACAAAAGTTGCAACAAATATTATATTTGAAAAATTCAGCAATATAAACAATCTGTGATCTGACACTAAAAACTTAAAAAAAGTATTATAATGGATACAACAAAAAGCCCAGGTGATAACAATAAAAATTATAACAGTCAATAATAAATTTACATTTCACAACTAATGGAAAATTAGTAAGGCTCAAGAGAAATTTACTAGGATGTAGCAAATTTTTATCAAAACTAAACTGAAGATACAATACAAAAAAACTGAAAACCTGTAAGATTACAACGATCTTTGTTGAGTTAGGTTTATATTATAAACTTAAAAAACACTTTTGAATGGAAATTGACTCACATTATGGCGTGACGGCCGTTTCGCTCTGTTGTCTAGAGCATCATCAGACGACCCACAGTACACAGTACACTTGTTGAGTGTACTGTGGGTCGTCTGATGATGCTCTAGACAACAGAGCGAAACGGCCGTCACGCCATAATGTGAGTCAATTTCCATTCAAAAGTGTTTTTTAAGTTTATAATACATATCAGTGGAAACAAGATGGTTCTTCAACATCATAGTTAGGTTTAGCTTTGTCAGTTTTTCGGGTTATATTTTGTCAGGTTATACTTGTTAAAAGTATTCATATGAAAAATAGCATTATTGGAATATAGTGTATAACTTCTTATAATGATAATACAAATTCTGGTATTTTGAACTTTTTTTTAATAACATCTAAAGCATCAATATTTGTTACTGAAAGTTATGCTTGCTTTCTAATACCACCATCGGCAAAATAAGAACTTTGAAAGTTCAAATGTGAAGTCCTTAATCAAACAATCAGTATTTTATACCTTAAATACCGGTACCAAAACAGATTTCTAAAAATACCAATCTTGCAGTTTTTATTGGTTGAGTTCCTGGGAGCTTTACCAGTAACCGGTAAATGTTACTGGTGGCATCTGATTAGTCTATTCAAATTCATAGACATTAAAAAATTTGAATACATCAATCAGCCACCATCCGTAACATTTACCACAATAAGGTTCCCATGAACTTGACCAATAAGAGCAACCAAAAACCATCCATAACATTTACCAGTTACCGGTAAGGCTCCCATGAACACGACCACAATAAGAGCAACCAAAAACTTGTCTGTTCATCTATCTTTATGGGTTTTTTCATGTTTCAACTATCTTAGACAGTTGTCTAAATACCGAAGCAGATTTGTAAGAATATTTATCTTGTGGTTCCTGAATAATTTATGCATAATTTGTCAGACATTTTACGTCAGGGCTCTTCTTTGGCCAAATATGAATGAGGATAGCATAAAATAAAATGCAATATGTGGAGTAGAGATGTGACCAGAATGACAGTGCTATAGACACTGCTAGAAAAGATCACTCACCTCCCCACTCCACGAGCATTTTGAACTGTGAAGTGAACTAACTACAACAACAGCTGGCTCACTCACTCACCTCTCTCAGCTCCATAACCTGGCTGACTACCTCTGGAAAATAGAATAAGCTCTGTGCTCTGGAATATTAAACTGATGACTCAGATTCTGAGAATTATTTATATTGAGACGCCAGACATACAACAAGGCTGTTTATTGTTGTGTGTGTATGAGTGCTCAGTGAGCGAGTGAGCGCTGAGCGTCTGAACTGAACAAGCTATGGTAGTGAATGAGCACAAGCATTGCTGATGACTCATTTTTGAACTAGTTCTAATGAACGACTCACTTATAAGAGTGAGGGCGATTGAACGACTCTTTGAAAAGAGTCATTATTGCCAAGCCTAATGTAGAGGTTCTCGCGGTTGTCACAGGTAGCAAGCGCTTTGCCATAGAGTGGAAATAGTGCATGTTTAGACGAATGGGGTACTAGAATTAGATAACAAAAATTTTGATTCCTCAAAAGATTTGATGTCTAAAGCTGGGTTTCCCCAAGCGTTTAGAATTTAGAAGGTGGGTCGGACTGAAAACTATCATAACTAAATGACTTAGCAGTCCAGCAGGTGATTGGGACTGCTTGCTACAGCTGAGGACTGCAGCTACGTTATTTTGGCATAATAATTTTCAGTAAGACACACCTCCTGTATTCCAATCGCCTTGAGGTTTCCCTAGCTCTCACTTTTTGCGGAGCACACTGTGCACCAGTGTTGCCAGATGCTAGCTAAATAATTGTGGGAGATTTGGCACAAAATACATATGGTAATTACCATGTGTTACAATCAAATGTACAATAATTTAGAGATAAATCCCCCACATTTCTTTACCTTGCATCTGGCAACACTGATGTGTAGAGCGCTTCACAAAAAGTGCGGAGGTAGGAAAACACAGACCAAGTGATGGCAAATTTTTTATCCAAAATATATTGATTTAAACGACAGTGTCTAATCTCTATACAGTTTTCAATAGATCCCTATTTTAACTAACTTCAATCTAGACAGGGCAGTCTCAAAAATGTTTGTACTAACTCAAAAATTATCTTGAAATTAAACGACACAAACAAAGTGTTTTATGTAAATTGTGCTATAATATAATACTACGTATATGGTTGTAAAAACATAATCCTGTAGTCATTATAACTATGTTATCGTTCTGTAAAATGCTGATACTTTCACATTATATGCTACAGCTGAATCAGCAGCCTTTTGGGTAAACCCACAGCATTTGGACAACTTGGAAACATAATGTAACTCCCTACAGATTTTTAGAAATGTATTTTGAAAAAAAACTATTTGTTAGATTGAAATAAAAAATATTACATTTTATTCCTCGGGGTGTCTTTTAGTTACAGAACATATATATAAAAAGTTTAGAATCACTCAAAACTTTGATTCCCCATATTTCACAAAATAATCTATGAAAAAACTTTTTCTCATAGCAATAGATAACATTTCAAAACCCAAATAACATCCAATAAAATAAACTTCTAAAAAAAATGTGAACAAAAACCCTGCGCATACCCCCATAGCACAACCAGCACATTTCCCTGAACTCTGTATCATAGATTAGACCCTAAACAGAAGGGAAACTTCTAGTTAATCTTATGATGAAAAATTCTTAGATTTCTTAGGTTCTTAGATTTCTTGTTCCATAACGATCAGCGTTGCTTATATTAACTTTTTATTGTAAATTCAAGTTTTGTTGAATATATAAAAAAGGTAATTGATTTAGGCTAGAACAGCCTTTCAAAGTACTGTAACACTATGTACAAAACACTCAAGATATAAAATCAAATCACTTCTTACATGTTAGCCACAGAGAATGATGGTTGAGTTCTTGGGAGATTTACTGGTAACCGGTAAATGTTACCGGTAACATTTAACGGTTACCATCGGAAACATTTACTGGTAAATGAGTTGACTCCCATGAACTCAACCAATGGTTAGCCTTGTTAACTAATTCTCAAAATGGCGAATTGGCGCAAATATTTCGAGAAAATTTCTCTTCATCTAGTATCTAGTGTTTGTATCGTCTAAACTAACTAAATTTAAGGCTGTGCGCAGGGTTTTTGGTCATAATGTTTTTTTCGAAGTTCATTGAATTGGATATTATTAAGGTATTGAAAAGCTAACTATTGCCATGATAAATTATTGTTTTCATCAAATATTTTATGGAATATGAGAGTTCAACGTTGAAATTTTTTGGTTTTGGGGGGCAATTGAACTCACCTACAAGTTATTTTAAACATTTGATGATTTTTTTATAACTGAAAGACACCTTGGGGAAAACAATGACACATTTTTTATTTCAATTCAACAATTGGTTTTTTCAAAATAATGTTTTGAAAAACTGAATTTTTGGCATGTTTTAAAAAATTCATTTTGAGAAAATTAATTGTTTTATCAGAATGAAAAATATGCTATTTCGTTCCTCAATGTATCTTTCATTTTAAAAAATTTATCAAAAGTTCAAAATAACTTGTAGGGGAGATCAATTGCCCCAACAAACCGAAAAATTTCAATTTTGAACTCCCATATTTCATAAAATATTTGATGAAAAAAATAATTTACCATGGAAATAGTCAATATTTCAATGCCTCAATAATAGCCAATACAATAAACTTCGAAAAAAAATTATGACCACAAACCCTGCGCACAGCCTTAAAGTCTCACAGTAAATGGTAACTAATGTGCAAATAATATTCTCCACTTTGTGAAAATCACACTTGGAGATAATAATAACAGTGGCTGATATCTCAGATTTGGAATAAGCTAATAAACTGATTGCACTCTGTTTCACTTAGTCAACTCACAACAGGTCAGGAAACTGTTTGGGATTCGTCGATGTTTCCGATGACGGCTTCAGCGGCGCCATTGTTGAAATTCCAGTGACACAAGGAATGCTGGGAATGCGAGAACCATGAGCAGAAAACGCCTGAAACAATGATGAAAAAAAATCAATTTTTAAATAATATAATTATTAAAAGCAAACGATAAGCTGCGTTCTCGTAGGTCCTGTTCGTAACGGTGACCGATTAGATTGGCCAGCAAAAAAGACACTGTTCTCTGCTGTAAAATCACTTCCCGGTGGTTCGCAACCCACCTAAAACTGTAGGTCCAACTCATCAATCACCATCATCCAACTCATTACCCACGCACAGGTCTCAGACCTATGTGGGCTTCATCCTCAAAAAAAAAAAAAACAATGCACTATGCTACATTGTCATTTTGTTGGTTTCTAAACCCCAAACACTACACTAACTATTCCATCTTTCAATTCATGACCAACGCAATGCTGGAAGTGTTGCAAAAATTACCCTCAACTCTTTCAAAGTCTGCCTACCATATTGCAGTACCAAAACCAGACCATAAAGTCAGGTAAAATTTGTATTTCGATTTTAATTCCAATACAATGGTATTGGAAGTGATAGCCGCGAGCTGTAGCAGGTTCAATCAGATTAGATAAGAAACGCTCTCCTGGGCCCTCTCTGTAAGGGCGACCGATTGGTTTGGCCAGCAAAAACGACTCAGTTTTCTGCTTTAAAATCACTTCCCGGTGGTCTCGTAGGTCCTGTTTGTAACGGTGACCGATTAGATTGACCAGCAAAAAAGACACTGTTCTCTGCTGTAAAATCACCTTCCGGTGGTTCGGAACCCACCTAAAACTGTGGGTCAAACTCATCAACAACCATCATCCAACATTACCCACGCACAGGTATCAGGCTTATGTAGGTTCATCCACCGAAAAATATATAAAATAGTTGAACATAAAGTTGAAAGTTGAAATAGTTGAATGTTTTCTTTTGAAACACGTAATGGTATAGGTATAGACAAAACAATAGATGTTTATCAGATTAGAAGTGTTTCAATACAAAAGATGAATTTATTCCTCTTGACACCGGAAAACTTATAGCAAGCTTGTTAAAAATATAACTCCAGGTTAAAAATTAGTGGTCAGTGCATTCGTCAATGCCCTGTGATAGGATGGAACAGAGGTTTCCACCTTGCAAAGAATCCTCATCACTGCTGAAGGTAAAAGCCTTATGAAATGAAGGCTGTGCAAAGGGTTTTGTGTCATAAATTTATCGAAGTTTCTTGTATTGGATGTATTAAGGCTTTGAGATGTACTATTGCCATCATTATTTTTCATCAATTACTTTCAAATTATGGGGGTTCAAAGCTGAAGTTTTTTGTTTTTGGAAACATTTTTTTTTTTTTTTTGAGGATGAAGCCCACATAGGTCTGAGACCTGTGCGTGGGTAATGAGTTGGATGATGGTGATTAATGAGTTGGACCTACAGTTTTAGGTGGGTTCCGAACCACCGGGAAGTGATTTTACAGCAGAGAACAGTGTCTTTCTGCTGGCCAATCTAATCGGTCACCGTTACGAACAGGACCTACGAGAACGCAGCTCTCAATACCACTTATGAGTTATTTTAAACTTTTATGATTTTTTACAACTAAAAGACATGTTGAGGCATAAAATGACATATTTTTTTATTTTGATCAATCAATTAGGTTTTTCAAAAAGATTTTTTTTAATCTCAACAAAAAAAACAGTTTTTAAAACATGCATGAAAAAGAAGCTAATTGTTTGATTGAAATAAAAAATATCATTTTTTCCAAAAGGTGTCTTATACTTGGACAAAATTATCACAAGTTAAAAATAACTCATGTGTGAGATAAATCCCCCAAAAATTTCTTTGTACCTCCATATTACACAAAATAATTGCTGATTTTTTTCTCCCAGCAATCGATAGTAACATTTCAAGACCTTCCAATACAAGAAACTTTGGAAAAATTATGACCAAAAACTTGTGGTAGAGAATAATCGATAGTTAGCCCCATCGATAGTTATCGATAGTCAACACCTTTACTATCGATAGTTTTCGATATTTATCCTTTATACAATGCACATTTACAACAAAATTCAAATACTGTAGTTTATTTATAATTTTCTGAAAGGAAACCAATATTCAGAGCTTTTAAGTGTGATAAATCTAAAAAGCTTTATCAAATTGTAAAATATAATCCAGACTGCAGACTCCCTTCCACACACAGGCTTAGCGCTTAGGCCTTTGTGCGAGTCGCATGTAATAATATATTTATCTACGACCATGTCATAATGTATACATAACAGTTTCACAATTGATGCCAAAACAGCTGTCTTTTCGAAATGCTTTTTGAAACCCGTTGCATAATGAGCTCATTATAGTACAGGTTCTACATTATAACACGGGTTCTGGACCAATCAGAAGCATTTTTGATGGAATCAATATCGTAATTCAATATTGTGAAACTATCAGCTTATTTGATCAAACTGCTAACTAAGCTGCTAACCTAACAATCTACTATAACTTCTCGTATTTGAGATGAGAGGTTAGGTATCTCTGACAGTCACAGGTAAAATGAAATTGTTTTAATTAAATGCATACTAGTGGTCATAGATAAAATAGTGTATGCAACGATTTTATTTGGCCATTAAAGTACTCGTGAGATATTTATAACACTCGCATTCGCTCGTGTTATAACTTACATCTAACTCGTGCCTTAATAAGGGTCAAAATAAAATCATTGCATAATAGTGGTTTATGCAACAATTTTATTTTGACCCTTATTAAAGCACGAGTTAGATGTAAGTTATAACACGAGCGAATGCGAGTGTTATAAATGTCTCACAAGTGCTTTAATGGCCAAATAAAATCGTTGCATACACTATTTTATCTACGACCACTAGTATACATTAATTAAAACAATTTCATTTTACCTGTGACTGTCAGAGATACCTATAACCTCTCATCTCAAATACAAAAAGTTATAGTAGATTGTTAGGTTAGCAGCTTAGTTAGCAATTTGATCAAATCAGCTGATAGTTTCACAATATTGAATTACGATATTGATTCCATCAAAAATGCTTCTGATTGGTCCAGAACCCGTGCTATAATGTAGAACCTGTACTATAATGAGCTCTTTATACAACGGGTTCCAAAAAGCATTTCGAAAAGACAGCTGTTTTGGCATCAATTGTGAAACTGTAATGTATACATTATGACATGGTCGTAGATAAACTACTATTATGCAACGATTTTATTTTGACCCTTATTAAGGCACGAGTTAGATGTAAGTTATAACACGAGCGAATGCGAGTGTTATAAATATCTCACGAGTGCCTTAATGGTCAAATAAAATCGTTGCATACACTATTTTATCTACGACCACTAGTATACATTTAATTAAAACAATTTCATTTTACCTGTGACTGTCAGAGATACCTAACCTCTCATCTCAAATACAAGAAGTTATAGTAGATTGTTAGGTTAAAGTAGCTGGTGTAGTAGTTTGATGAAATCAGCTGATAGTTTCACAATATTGAATTACGATATTGATTCCATCAAAAATGCTTCTGATTGGTCCAGAACCCGTGTTATAATGTAGAACCTGTACTATAATGAGCTCTTTATGCAACGGGTCTCAAAAAGCATTTCGAAAAGACAGCTGTTTTGGCATCAATTATTGTGAAACTGTAATGTATACATTATGACATGGTCGTAGATAAACAAATGTTAGAAACTGAATACTGTACTAGAATGTTAGGATGAGTGGACTGACCTGGAACTCGGTGGACGGTTGCGGCTTGAGAGGGGAGGGCAGAGTGAGTAGAGGAGTGGCCAGGGGCGACTCGGCACTGTCGATAAGACTGCTGCTGTCAAAGTGGGGCTTATTCACTGGCGACGCGGTCGGCTGGTACGTGATCAGATCCAGCGACTGCAGCGACGCTGTCTCCATTGAGTGCAGGCCAGACATGTTCAAGTCCTACAACAGAATAACAGTAAATTAGAAAAATAAATCATGCAACAGAGAAAAAATCGTTGAACTTTTTATTGGTGTGGACATTGATTTTGTTAACAATTAAGTCAATGAATAATAAGACGAAGTTGTCACAACCATGTTTATTGAAAAACTAGCTATTATACCCGTCCTTCGTACGGATTATGTTTAAGCCGCGTCTCCACCAACCGAACATGTCTGCCGAACATTGTTGGCGACTACAGAAAACGGACAAACATTAAACATATGGGTCACCGAACATGTTCGTGAGTTCAATTGAAATGTTCGGTCTGTGAGCGAACAGTGGCGACGAACAACAGGTTCCCGCCACTCCAATCACAATGTTTGAGAAGGCGTCCACACCAAACAATGTTCGGATAATTCCAGCGAACACTGTTCGCCAAGCATGTTCGGTTGGTGGAGACGCGGCTTTAGAAATAAGACTAAATATGTTTCGGCTTTTTTGATAGCAACGATCATGAAGTTGTTAGCAGCTTAGTAAACAACTTAGAACGTAAACAGTTATCAGAGAGAATATTTGAGAACAGCTGATTGATATATCATGATAAATTACGTGATTTGTTCTTATGTGGTAATAAAACTTGGAAGAAATGTATCCAAAATCGCACAATACTTGGTTTTTAAACGTTTATTATTCTGTTGAAAAAAAGTTAATTTAGTTTTTTATAGCTAAAGACATTGTCAAAAAGGTCTTCAATACTGATAAATTACTTTAATCCCGATCGATGCTCTCGTTTTTCAGGAGAAGGCCGCGTAAAATGGCTTCAAGGCCATGACAGACAGACAGAAAATGAGATAAGACTTGTTTCGGCTTCTTTAATGTATAAAAAGTAAAAATAACCAAAAAATATATAATTCTGATAAATGTACAGACAAAACTCTAATTTTATTTAGTGAGATACTAGTTTCGGTTGTTACACCATTATCAATCTCAAACAAACTAAAACTAAAGTAAAGAGTAGCTCAATAGGCTAAATACTATACACAGAATGATAATATTGGTTAAGGGAGAAAGTGCCTCTAATAGGCTGATCTTTATTGAAGGTATGTAGTTCAAAAATTAAGTTTTTAGTAACTGAATAATAGCGGGACTTTTATTGGTGGGGAGACCCTTACGGTTCAACCTCACCGTTTGATCCATGTTATAGAGAACATGGTGAACCTACAGTTTTATGTGGGTTCCAAACCACTGTGTAAGTGATAATAATGTTTATAACATCCAGTCATAGAAGGAAGGTCACCCATCAATACGCAGTCTAAACTGAATACTAAAATGCTAGGATGAACAGTCTTCTTTCTTTTCTACAATAGAATTTATAGAAATTTTAGTAATATTAATCGTTAAAGCAGGGTTTTCCTAGCTCTGCAATTTTTATTTCGACCAAACTCCCCCACAACCCTTTAGCTTGCGTCTGGCAATACTGATAGGCAGTGCGCTATAAAAATTTCGGAAAACCCGGCTTTAACGACTAATATCATAAACATTTCTAAGGGTGGTGATTGGTCACTCAGTCAGCGAGGGGTTTATGTAATCGCGATGTTCAGTCACGACCGCTCAAGACTGCGCTTGGATGGGTGACCGTGCTACAATGACTTGATTTGTAAGCTTTATTATTAATTATCCAGTGGTTCGGAACCCTCCGAAAATGGTAAGTCCATAACATGGCCCAAACGGCAAGGTGGAACTATCTGTTGGGTCTCTCCAACATTGAAAGCCATACGCTTAATTTTAATTTTTTTCCTATAAATCCTATAATTCCGCAAGAAGTGCGGAGCTAGGAAAACCCGGTTTAAGGGTACGAAGGCAACTAGGATACTTTTCTCACTACAGATCATTGTAACTGAGTTTCGATACAAAGTGCCCACACACATTAAAAAGGCCTTGGCCAAGATACGAGCAGCGAGCTGTAAAACGACTGGTGATTATTTTTTAATGAATTATCATAATGAGAATGATAGGCTCGTATAAATAAATAGTAGTGATATAACTTGTCAAAATGAATATTTATTACGAATTACTCAGAATGAATAAATGAATATTTCAAGTTAGTTTGAAGGAATTGACTATTTATCAAACTGACAAACATATAGAACATAATTTATTTAATATCACTTTCGAAATTAATAAAAAAATGAATATTTATTACAACGAATGAAATGAGCTACAAGTGACTTGTAATTATTCTAGGTCTAGAACCTGGTACAAATTATCGATACGTATTTTTTTTATTGCTGATGAAGCCCACATAAGTCCGAAACTTGTGCGTGGGTAATTAGGTGAATGATTACACATAGATGCCAGACGGAGGAGCGGGAATCGAACCCACGACCGCTGAAACGACAGCAAGCTGAAGTTGCGACGCCCCAACCAACTGCGCAAATGTATGTATTTCTTACAATAAATACAAGAGGTTCTGGAAAAGTGCAGCAGCAACATAAGCAAGCAGAAAAGGTTAGTAAGCTGGATATTTAAAACTAGTTGAGTCTTCTGTTCAAGCTACAATGAAGGCAAAAGCAAAACAGCTAACTGAAAATAGAAGCTCTATCTACAATCTACATTGTTCTACCATATATATATTTATTTTTAGATAATATTGACCGTTTATTGGTTGCTTGAGTGTTCCTGTACAATGGAGCACCTAACACATGATTATTGGGGGAAAACATGATTTATCATTTTATTTATAAAATATAAGACATGCAAAAAATGAAAAATATTAAAATACAATAACTGAAATCAATATTATACAAAACTAAAATCCATAAACTACTTTAAAATATTAGTACTGTACTGTATGTGGAGATGAAAACCATAAAAACATAAAGCTGGGCATTCACGTTCCGATTTGCAGTACCACTTGCAGTCCAACCTCCAAGGTTGGATCCGAAAACGGAACGAGAATGGGCTTGTTGGATGGTTGGAATTGTAGATGGACGACTAGATGGACAACTAGAGGGACGACTTCCAAATGTCGACGGTGTTGGAGCGTGTGTGGGGGAGTCGGATCAAAGTCGTCCAACGTATCTCAGTCAGTGCATGACCTTCGGGCAAGTTCGGGCAACATCGGGCAACTTTGGTTACATTTTTCGGCTCGAGAGCGACGTTCACAGCTGACTTGGAATAAAGTTGGATTGTAAGTAGGAGCGTGAGTGGAGTCGACTATCCATCTAGCAGTACTGCAAGTGGTACTGCAAGTTGGAACGTGAATGCCCAGCTCAATTGATTTTGTTCAAATATTGGAATCGGATCAAACATGTTCATTTTTTGTAACAGAACAAATGTGACCAAACTGATTATCGTAGTTTGTTAACGTCAACAGGGTTTAGTGTAGATTTGAGCAATTTCTCTATTGTAATGTAACAGCATAATTAATTTATTTGCCATGAATTTTCACAAAAAGAGGAGAGAGCCATTGTTTACTATTAAAAGAAAAATGATGACATCAGTGAAAATTCATGACAAGTAAAATTGTGCTGAAAAAACGAGTGGCTCGGGGCAGTCGGTGTCGAGTAAGGGAGCTGGCTACATCTACGGCAGATGACCCGCCCCACTCTTCCCTGCTGAGCGAGTGACCGTTTGTAAGTAAATAAACTCTTTTGTTAAATTCTTGATAAGCTCATTAGCATTTTATTACTTTTTATTATAACATTAAAATAAACATCTAGATTCTTTTTCTGAACTCAATCTGAAGTTATTTTAATAGTAGCACCTTTTTCTCATGAGATTAGAGTAGTACCCGAAACACCTCTCGTATGCCAAGCGTTACCCCAGTAGTAAAAATTAAACTCTTTTCATTTACGTTACCTTTACTATCCCAACTAACCATATTACACTATTGAAAAGAATTGTAGATTGGTAAAACGCTAGTAGAGGGAAAGGTCGCAAAGGACGCATCCCTATCTCTACCTGCAGTAACAAAAACTGGTCTGGGTGTAGCCGGTGTGACGTCTGCTAAATTCTGACATTCTGCAAATTGCTGTCTTGTATTGTGGTATGTTTTATATATATATATTTAGTTATTTATTCATCTATATATTTATTACAAAACACAAACATGTAAAGATACAACAGACACAGCTCACTTCTGCTATCTTCACAAATTTTCAATTAAAAATACAAATTTCAGGTTATATCTAAGTTAGCTGACCATATGCTGGATATTCTATTGCCATATCCATTACTGCCTTCTAGAAATTTCACTTTGAAGTACAATTCCTGATTCTTTCCAAAACATGAATAAAAATTTAGATGTTCACTTTAAAAACGAAGCACAAACTGTTCAATAGTCCAAAGAAAGCAAATATAGTTATGTATTTTGTTTGAGATTTTAGAGCCGAAAATGTACAAGTCAATTCATTCACATTATTTGTTGGTGATTGGTAAAGTTGTGATATTATGTTACTTTTTTTATGATGATGCCCACACAAGTCTGATACTTGTGCGTGGGTAATGAGGTGAATGATTACACTTAAATGCCTGACGTGGAGCGGAATTCGAACCCACGACCGCTTAAACGACAGCAAGCTGAAGTTGCGACGCCCCAACCAACTGTGCTAAGCGGCCCGCCAACATTAGGTAATAAATAAATAATAATTTTACTTCCATTTTTCAATATACAATACAAAAATTTTTAACCATCGGTTCAATAATTATATTCAGATACATATAATAAATAAAACATATATTTTGGAAATCATCCTACCCCACTATGGCATGCCATGTTCTAGAGTAAATGTTAGTAGAGGAAAAAGGAGGTTTAGTTAAACATATTTCGACAATCTAGTTTAGAAATATAATATTTAAATTTTAATAATAATTTCATTGCATTGCTTAGTAATGTATATGCAATACATAACCTAACCTAACGCCGCGGCCACAAGATGATGTCACAAACCAGCGTTAGCGCTTCACCAAGTTGACCAAGAAATCGACTCAATGCGTCAACCTTTCTATTTACTAACCTTGTATTTGGGCAACATCTCTATTAACCAGACTTGTAGGTTTGTAAAACGGACTTAGTTATTCTAATATCTATCCACCCATCTACATTCACTATTTACAGACTTCATTTTAGGGGAAACATCACTGACCATGACGTCATCAGCTTGGCTGTTCTCAGCACTGATGTCAGACAAATCGATGTCATAATTAACTGCAGTCAGCGACGAATCGGGAATTGTCAGCGTACTGCTGAATCCGGGAGATGGCAGCTTCATAAGCGGTTGACCTGCCGTTAGTGTAGTCAGAGCCGCATCAGCTGCTGTTAGTGTAGCTGGAGCCGCATCAGCTGCCGTTAGTAGAGACGGAGCCGCATCAGCTCGGCTCGCCTGCTTAGACACGACCGCAACCTTCTAGCCACGCACGCACAAACACACACATACACAATCATTCAGGTTTTGAGAAATTTGCTGGTTTCATGCAGATGTAATTGCACTTATTAGTGATGCTTATATCGATTATTTTGTATAGTCTTTGTATGAAGCGAGGCCCTGATAAAATGGATCACTAATCAGTAGTAATTCAACCATAGTTGAAATAAAAACTAACTATATATATATGGGGAAGTGATAGCCGAGAGCCGTAGCAGGTATCTGTTTAATCAGATAGAGATAAGCTGCGTTCTCGTAGGACCTGTTTGTAACGGAGACTGATTAGATTGGCCAGCAAATAATTCTGACTATATATAGAATGACGATTGTTTCAACATTTGTAATTTTTATGGCAATAAATGATTGATTGATTGAAAAAAGACACTGTTCTCTGCTGTAAAATCACTCCCCGGTGGTTCGGAACCCACCTAAAACTGTAGGTCCAACTCATCAATCACCATCATCCAACTCATTACCCACGCACAGGTCTAAGACCTATGTGGGCTTCATCCTCAAGAAAAAAACTACGACTTTACAAATTCTTTGGTTAAAGTGGATGTTACATTTATTTTTAATATTGTATTGGAAGTGCCTCGATCATGGGAGGAAGTTATGGACCGAAACTAAAGGTTCTTGCATAGTGGAACAATTTACATATAAATATAATATAATAATGTATATTCGATGATAATCAACATCGTAAAATCAAACACCTGCTGCTAAATGGGGTATGACAGATAAGAGCAGTTTGAAAACCACAATTTCACAGCAGTAGTTTGATTTTATAGGTGTTTATCCTCGAACATTGAATGCTCCACTGTGCAAGCACCCTAAACAAACTACAGAGTGATCGTAAAGTCGTGCAACCCAATGTTTGAAGCCGTGTAGGAATGAAAGAAAAATTTTTATAGTATGATTTCAATATGGGAATTATTTGTTAATTTGTACAGTATGTAGCAGCACTGATATATCATGCTACCGGGTGACAGTGAGCCAGCCAGCAGTTGGTTTGTTCATTTTGAGTCACAATGTCTTTTGCGCAAGAACAGCGCATCATTCAATAATTTCTTGTGGTTTGTGGTCTCCTCCTCGTTCACCAGATCTGTCCGAGTCCTTTTGATTGTCATTTGTGTGGGTATTTGAAAGATAATGTATACGCAAACAACCCGCATACACTTGATGAACTCAGAAAAAAAGCATTGAAAACTGTATATCAAATTATCACTACTGCTACATTGAAAAAAGTTGCTTGCAATGTAAGAAAGTACGTTGATGCAAATCATGGTGGACATTTCCAGCACTAATTATGAACTTGTAAGTAAGTAAGTTGTAATTATAACTTGTATCATAAACTTTGAAATTAAAGAAACAAAAATATTCCAGCTTTCTAAGACTAATATCATTTTGGGTTGTGTGACTTTACGATCACCCTGTATATGAGACAAACAGGGCAAAGGTGAACGCACACTACAATTTGTACAATATTTTTCACGAAGCTATTTTTAGAATGAAGATGGCTTAGCTTCTTAGTAGACGTTCAATCCTACTGAAATAATAAAATATCACGATCTTCTTAGCAAATTAGAGTTTCTCCTTATAACTTATAAGGAAACTCACTTTACTGATGGGAAAACGTTATCGGGGGAATAATTAGTTATTATCATTAATCAGTAATTAATAATTATGGTTGATATATCATTTTTTCCACCTCTTGTGCCACATTTGATGAATGTTTGTCATTGTCAAGTGCTCACATATTCTAGTTATTAAGTTACTGAATTTCGAAGATTTCTTATTATTTTATGTGCATATTTTAATACATATATTATATTCTGTTGTTTTTTGGTGTGGAAATAAATTTGAATTGAATTGAATTTAGATCCATACCATCTATTAAACATTGTCAATTAAATTTTTAATACATTCAGATACATTTCAGATGAAAGCTACACTATTTACTCATGCTCAAACTAAATCTTCTGTTAAGGAGAAGAATATTTTTAAATTCAATTTCCTCATGCACCAAACTCACTCCAGATGCATAAACTATCCCATCTCCTAGATAAGCCAAAAACTGTATCCACAGCAATGATAAAACCAGATTATAATTTTTTTTATATCTAGTCAATATATCTCTATATTTGATGAGCCTCATGTAATTTTCAATAGTAATTCTTGATGTAGGTTACCATCATTAAAAAATTATATGAATTATAGAACTCACTCAAATATACAATTTTATTTATCGAATAAATTGCATATTGACTAAATTATAGATTTTCTTTTCGAGTAAAAATTTTATTCACTTTATAAGTTTATCTGAGGCTCTAAAAACTCGCCAACATTCATTAGAAATCATAGAGAATACAGAGAGTACTTAAGCCTGTTGAATCTCCACATTCCATTGTCATTTAGCATTGATAAATAAATAATAATAATAACAATTACCTCGGGTATTATTGGAGGTGGTAGTTCGGCAATATTTGGATCTTCGGCGTCTATTTCAGTGGGAGTTTTTTTCGGCTTTAAAACTAGAGGCGTTTGTGCGATAACGTTATCCACCTGTTTTGTAATTGTATCCTGAAATCATCATAACAGATCACTTGAATTGTAGAAATCAACCCATAAATCAATTTATTTTCATTCTGACAATTTATTCAGAAAAAATTCATCCTTTTTTTTAATAGATTTAGAAAAAATAAATACTATAGGCACATTTAGCATGAGATAAAAACTAGCATGAGCATAGGGAATGTGTGCTCTAGCAGTGAGTCCTTCCTTAATAAAGCCAAAAAATAAAAAATGTAGCATAATCCATGATAAGTTATTTTACCATGTAAATCTCTCAAGTAGAAGATGAGGTAGGAGGAGAAGGAAGACGGAGAGGAGAAAGTAGAGGAGTAAGATGGAGAGGAGGAGGATAAAGAGATTGATTGATTAATTTATTGTCTGTATTAGAGGAAGAGGAAGAGGAAGAAGGAGAGGAGGAGGAGGAAGATGAAGAGAAAAAGGAGAAGAATAAGGAGGAAGAGGAAAAGAAGGAGGAGGAAGATAAAGAGAAAGATGAAGAGAAAGAGGAGACGAATGAGAAGAAAGAGTGGGACGAAAATGAGGAGAATGAGGTGGAAGAGTTAGAGGATGAGGAGAATGAGGTGGAAGAGTTAGAGGATGAGAAGAAAGAGAAGAATGAAGAGCAGGAAGATGTAGAGAATGAGGAGGAGGAGGAAGTAGATTAGATGAAGAGATAGAGGAGAAGAATAAGGAGGAGGAGGAGGAGGAAGATGTAGAGAATGAGGAGGAGGAAGAAGATTAGATGAAGAGATAGAGGAGAAGAATAAGGAAGAGGAGGAAGTGAAAGAGGAGGAGGAGGAGGAAGAGGAAGATGAAAAGAAAGAGGAGAAGAATGAGGAGAACGAGGGGAGAAAGAGGAAGAGGAATAGGATAAGGAGAAGGAGGGGAAAAAAAGGAAGAGGCAGAGGATGAGGAAGAGGAAGAAGATGAGTAATAGGTCGTGAAGGGGGGGAAGAGGAGGAGGAGGAGGGGGAGTACGATGAGGAGGAGGAGGAGGAGGAAGACTAAGAGGGACATGAAGAGGAGGAGAATGAGGTGGAGGAAGAAGAGGAAGCTGAAGAATAGAATGAGGAGTAAGAAGAGGAGGAAAAAGAAGAAAACAAAGAGGAGAGGGGAAGGAGAAGAAGGATTAGAAGGATGAGGAGGAAAAGGGGGAGAGGCAGATGTATAAAATTAAGAAAAA
Source organism: Conomelus anceps (assembly GCA_948455865.1). Classification (NCBI taxonomy): domain Eukaryota; kingdom Metazoa; phylum Arthropoda; class Insecta; order Hemiptera; family Delphacidae; genus Conomelus; species Conomelus anceps. The sequence continues at coordinate 6,069,817 of OX418221.1, forward strand.
GAAAACAAGGGAGAAGGAGAATAAAAATAAGAAGAAGAAAAGGGGAAAGAGGAGGATAGAAAAAGTAGGACAAATAGAGCAATAATTTTGAGATTCAGGGAAGTTGTTAGTAAGAGCGTGTAAAGTGCCGTTTTATTCAATTTGTACTTCAAGTGTATAGCCATGATTTTTCTGACACAGATCTATATTTTTCCACACTTTTCTAATGATCAACAAAAGGAATAAAACCGTTTCTGGTGGTAAGTGTGATAAAATTTCAACCAATTAATGATAAACATATAGTTTACCCGAAATGTTTCCAGCTGGCCCTTGAGATCACCAACTTCTTTTGTGAGTGAATCGAAGGTCAGTCGCAATTCTCCAAAGATCACCATGTTCTCCTTCATCAAGTGCATTCCCTGAAAATAACAATTTATGTTATTTATGTTGGCAATAGTGTTATCTGCTCATATGATCAGAAGTGAAAATAAATGTAAAGGGTCGATTACATTGGGATAGCAACTAGCTAAGTGAGTAGAAACGTTACAGACCGACCGTGCTACAGCAGATCGGCATTCCAAGCCGAATTATAGAAAAAATTCAACTCCCAGAATGACCACCTATAGAATTTCAAAGACAATAAATAATATTGCAACACAAAATTAAAATATGAAGTTTAACAACAATTATTCAATAAAATTTCACCAAAACAGTTCACAGGAAAATCAATAAATGTCTCATGTGAAGTTGAAAGCCTGTCTACTTTGGATTTGCAACTATCTGGCAGTGTAGCCAACACCAAGATACAATATTATTGTGGCCAAAGCCGACATTTGATCGCGCAGGCTGCCATAATAACACTTCAAATGAAACATATATATTGAGTTTTATGTGAACTGATTTGCTGGAATTTTATTGAATAATTGTTGGTAAACTTCATATTTTAATTTTGTGTTGCAATATTATTTATTGCCTTTGAAATTTCATAGGGGGTAATTCTGGGAGTTAATTTTTTTCTATAATTCGGCGTGGTATGCCGAGCTGCTGTAGCACGGTCGGTCTGTAACGTTTCTTCTCGCTACTCGCTTAGCTAGTAACTATTCCAATGTAATCGATCCTTAAGGTAATATTTGTCTCATAACTTGTATTTTGATTCGAAAATAGGTTAATAGGCGAGCTTACTGTTCGGTTCTGCATTGATATTGGTTGACGATGTAATGAAACGTTCGAAAACTCTAGCCATCATTATGAGGCAGAGGCAGTTGGTTCAATAAACGAACCTAATTTATTTTCAACCTCTATTGTTTTGAACCTTGTTTAGACTGTCTGAATTATACAAAATAGATATACGATTTCTCCACTGTCGTTCAAAGTATGATTTTATTGAAAACATTCAATTTCATGAACCCAGTTGTAGAACTCACCTCAGTAAACTGACATTATGGAACTTTTGATGTGATTGAATAATTATATTCTTGGATTTCTTGTTCCATAACGATCGCCGTTGTTAATGTCAACTTGCAATTTCAATTACTTGCAGTCAATTTTAATTTTGAATAAATAATAATATTTCATACTCACTTTTTGCCAAACGATTTCGAGTCATGGAGACTCATCTTCAAGGCATTCTAGATCGGTGACCGTCTAACCAAACACCGACATCACCGAACTAGGACGCCTTGAAGATGAGTATCCATGACTCGAAAACGTTTCTTTTTTTTTGAGGATGAAGCCCACATAGGTCTGAGACCTGTGCGTGGGTAATGAGTTGGATGATAGTGATTGATGAGTTGGACCTACAGTTTTAGGTGGGTTCCGAACCACCGGGAAGTGATTTTACAGAAGTTTGGCCAAAAGTGAGTATGAAATATTATTATTTATTCAAAATTAAAATTTACTGCAAGTCGTTGAATTTACAATAAAAAGTGAATAATTTTGATGCTACCAATTCCTGTGATTCATTTCAATTATTCATTAGTATTCATTGGTAATAATTTATTTAATGAAATTTATTAACAAGTTAGTTTGAAGTTACTGACAAATATACAGTTATAAAAAACAGAATTTATTAATTTCGAATTCCTTCAAGTGCTTTAAATTTATTATTTAATTATTATTAAGGTGAATGTATAAAACAAATGTCTATTCCACATTAATGTGGAATAGACAACATTTGTTTTGTTCATTCACCTTAATATGGAGAAGTTCCACAACATTTCTGAATCAAGTGTGCATTTTAATTATTATTATTAGTGAGATTCACAGAAGACTTCTTCAATTCCACTATGAAAACCTTGTCTACTCTTGGATTAAGTTAAACGGAAGTTTAAACCATCAAAATCGACTGTTAAAACTGAACTGCCAGTTAAATTTTATTTGCGGTTTAAACTGCGATTGATAGTACAATCCAAAGTTTGATTTTCAGTTTAAACTAAGTTCAATCGAAACGTAGTTTAAACTGCAATAGTGAATCCAACCCATTATTATTTATCAGTTAGAATTAAAATCGCCTACCTCGCACATGATTAGGGCCGATTCCCAGGTGCTGCTTGACACCACTTCTCCAGACATGTAGTGGTCGAACTCCTCTTCAGACATGTTCAGACTTTCAGCAACCATATTCTCAATGAACGATACAGCACAGCACTGCAACAAAATTCAAATTTTAATAAATAGTTTGAATACTACAGTTTGGAGAATTTGAGAGGATTGAAAACTTTCACTGGTTCCTATTGTTGGCCTACCGATTTAACAAATTGAACACAAATTAATTATTGGTTCCTACAGCAGAAAATTAAATAATAGTTATTTATGTATTAAGAGCGTAAAGCGCGACTTTATCGCTCGAGCCAAAACATTTACTGCGCGACGCGTAGCGGAGCGCAGTAATTTTGCGAGAGCGATAAAGAAGCTTCATGCGCGAATTACATACAATATTTATCCTACAACTGCACTTCTTGATTCCAACACAATAAAAGCTTGTAGTTTGTAACATCACAGACCGTGAGCGGATTTGGTTAGCGTGCGCCATTGTTGAGATTATGAGAATTTCACGGATTCCGTGATCCACCAATGAGAAGCCATCAAACACAGCTGGCGAGCGGTAAAGTGCTTTTTTCGTTCGTCAGCTGACTTTACCGCTCGCTGAGCAGTAAAGAGGTATTTTACAATCAGTTTTCAGTACGTAAAGAAATACTTTACGAGCAGTTGTAGGAAAAAACTATTAATTTTGGTAGAATTTTGCTGCAATTAATTTCTACACATAACGGAATTCCGTTACTCAGTGAATAACGTTATTCAGTTAAAGGTGTTTAACGTTAATGCTAATCTAAACGGGGACATTTGTAAACACAGAGAAATCTATAACTATACTCTTACTTATTAGAGAATTTCTTACTTACAAGCAAAAAAAAATAAGTTTCACACTGAAGCCGTGCGATTTTATGCAGCACAACTCCCAGATACTAGAGGTTCTTCATGTATAGGTTATGACGGTATTTGTGAGTTCATGGGAGTCTTACCGGTTACCAGTGCACCGAACACCACCAGTGTTTCCAGTCTAATTTTTCTAAGGATGAAGCCCACATAGTTATGAGACCTGTGCGTGGGTAATGAGTTGGATGATGGTGATTGATGAGTTGGACCTACAGTTTTAGGTGGGTTCCGAGCCACCAAGAAGTGATTTTACAGTAGAGAACAGCGTCTTTTTTGCTGGGAAATCTAATTGTTATAAGTATGTGTCTGATAGGTGTATTCAAGTTCATAAACGGCTATGTATTTGATTGAACCAATTAGATGCCTTAGTTTAAAGTGCACCGGTAAACGGCACGGCTCCCAAGAACTCAACCATTATTGTATCTCAAGACTTTGGTCTAAGCAATAAGTAAATCTATTGTCATATAAATCATTGATAATACATACTATTAAAAAACTCCTCTGCCTAGGATGAATTAACAAATTTGGAAGTATTTACTAACATTAACTATTACATTACTTTATAACTATTAACATTAGCTATTGCATTAGAATCATCTATATAAATAAAATTAGAGTTTTGTCTGTACATTTATCAGAATTATATATTTTTTGTTTATTTTTACGTTTTATACATTAAATAAGCCGAAAATAGTCTTATCTCACTTTCTGTCTGTCTGTCTGTCACGGCCCCAAAGGCTTTTTACGCGGCCTTCTCCTCAAAAACGAGAGCATCGATCGGGATTTTAGTTATTGAACAGTATTGAAAACATTATTGACAATGTCTTTAGCTATAAAAAACTAAATTAACTTTTTTTTCAACAGAATAATAAACGTTTAAAAACCAAGTATTGTGCGATTTTGGATACATTTCTTCCAAGTTTTATTACCACATAAGAATAAGAACAAATCATGTAATTTATCATGATATATCAATCAGCTGTTCTCAAATATAAATGGTGGGCCCTTCGCGGCGTTATTTACGCTGTCTGCAGACTTGTGTAGTCGGAGCATTGCAGTCTTTTAGGAAACATATGTCTGGTGAATTAAAGCTCATCTTATGTTTTATCAATAATTATTCCTTTGTTGAAAAAACAAAATTTTCTAATTTCAATTTATCGAAACAAAAATTAACATTTTAGGAAGGTTCGGTTTGTGCCAGGCTCTTGGGAATTCGCCAGGTAGCACTATTATTACCATGTTAGAAAAAATCACGTAATTTATCATGATATATCAATCAGCTGTTCTCAAAAAATATTCTCTCTGATGCCTCACTGAATTGTTTACATTCTAAGTTGTTTACTAAAGGCCCGTTCACACGATACAGTTCTTGTGCGGTACAGTAAATTTGCTGTATCAGTTATTTTGCAGTGCTTTCGTTTGCATGTAAATTTCATATTGTATGTTCACACAATACTGTTTCGACTGGATCCAGTAAAAAAAGCTGTTCTAGCCGATTTCTACATTCCGATTGGTCTTCGAAAACTGTATCACTAAAATCAGCTGTACCGCAAAATAACTATCCGTATCCGGTGGCACATGTATTGTACAGGTAATGGATATGTTCAAACGATACGCTTATTACGCTGGAAGCAGATCGTCAGCATTGATCTTCTTCATTGATATTCTTCAGCATTGATCTTCTTATTAGTGAATTCCAGTGTCCAGAAGTGGAAGATATTAATTGTGAAAATTTAATTTCTCTAATATATGAGAGACCCGCCTTGTGGGACAAGACTTAAGATTAATATAAAAATAATGAGAGAAAAATGTGTAGAATATTGAAACCAGAATTTGCGTACTTTGATCAAAATTTAAGAGAAACCTTCAGTAAGAAACTTATTTAAAAAAATCTTACACAAATAAAAAAATCCTGGACTGGAATAAATAAAACTGAACTGGAAGCGCAATGGAAGAAGGAGGAGAGCACAGCAATAAGATAAGCAGCAAAGCCGGACCGTGTGAACATCACAGTACAGTTGACGCCATTCAGTAAAAAAACCGTACCACAAAATAACTGTATCATATGAACGGGACCTAAGCTGCTAACAACTTCATGATCGTTGCTATCAAAAAAGCCGAAATTCTTATTTGAAAGTCTTATTTCTAAACATAATCCGTACGAAGGACGGGCACAATAGCTAGTAGTTAATAAAAGTTCTCACGGCCTGCGCGCCGTGCTTAGTCCGTTCCAGTCTCTCTTCACTGAACGACGGGGCTATGTCTGTCGGGTCAGCAATAAAATTTATCTTTTTAAAAACTTAATCAATTATTCGACAATCCTATCTGGCGCCCGAACAGGGACGGGCGACGAAAATCCGCGATCAAAATCTCGAAATTTTCGGTGAATTTCAATTCTTTACGTTCGTTTCCGAAATTGAATCCGCGATCGTAAGTTTCGGGAGTTGTGAAGTTCCGAACGCGATCAAAAAGTGCTATTCTCCACATCATCAACGTGGCCAGTAGACGCTCAAATAGCTCCTACTTGGACTCTTTGCGATTGGACCATAGACCAACTCTGAAAGAGTTGATTGAAGCAGAAGAGGAAGACAACACTGAAGAAGAAGAAGAAGACGAGACTGACGTTCGACTACAGCCAAACGAAAATCCAGGATCCTCCATCATGTCTCACGAAGGCGAGGTTCCAATACAACAACAACAGGTACAACAAATATCAAAATTACTTCCCAAATGTGATCTCGACCTCATTCCAGATTACGATGGCAACCCCATTGAACTTATTTCATTTCTTGAAGTTGTAGAGACTCTTTTTGATGGCTACTGCACCAACAATATTGTTGAGGCTGGAGCAAATCATTTTCGTTTATTATATCAAATTAAGAAAAGACTACATGACATGGCTAAAATAGTTGTAATCAACAGCTCATGTAAGACAGTGAAGGATGTTATTACTGCCCTGAAAAATAACTTTGCTGATAATCGATCAGTGCATCAACTAACAAGTGAACTTTTAACTCTGAAACCAAATCATAGACAACACCCTCTTGAATTTGTGAATATGTTAGAAGAAAAACGTACCACCATCATATGTAGGCATAGACTGGATGGAGTGCAAGGTGAATTTTTAGAATTCGTCACCAGCCGGTTAGATAAGCAAGTGATCAACGTTCTAGTAGAAGGACTTCCTTATCAATTGGGAGCGCATCTTCAAACACTTAGAATTAAGAATTTGAATGAAGCTAGGCAAGCTATTATAAGTGAAAGTAATGCTGTTCTTAAACATTTGAATTTCACTACCGATGTGTCAAAAATGCATTTTAAAAATAGTTCAAATGAAAAACCCAATCACAATGTTCAACATAATCAAGCCAACAAATCGCCTTATAATAATCAAAGCAATCAACCATTCAAACAACCATTTTTTCAACAACATAATCATCAAAATAACCAGCAACGTCAATTTACGCCCTTTCAATCTCAAGGTTTCAATCAAAAACCTCAACATTTTCAATCTCGAAATTTTAATCAACAAAATAGACCACAAAATAATCAAAATCGTAATAATAGCGATGTATCAATGCGAACTGTTTCAAATTTACATAAGCCTAATCATGTTCATTTAACTGAACCAATGACCGAATCAACTGAAGTTTCAGATTCAAACTTCCAAGCACTTGCTGCAAAAGTTGACAAATTAGCTGAAGCTTTTGATCATTTTTTAGAATTAGGCAGAGTCAAAATGAATCCGAGGTAATCGAAATGAATTATTGTAATGCTCACGAATTGCCATTCTTACTTGTAAATGATTGCAAAATTTTAATTGACACAGGATCGAAATATAATTTTGTTAGAACTGATAATAAAACATTTCCATGTATTAATGTTGAAGATTACGAATTTAAAATCAAAACACCTGCTGGCGAAACAACTGGCTCTTTACGTGCTGTTTTAGATTTAAGTTCTGTGCATGCTAATTTAAGTAAATAATTATTTTTTGTACATGATTTCAGTTCAAATTACGATATTTTATTAGGTCATGAGACTCTAAGTAAAATGGGAGCTCAGATTGATTTCCAAACAAATTGTATGATTACTACTGATAAGACATTGAACTTGAATGGCCTAACTCCTGTTAAAATACGAAAAGGTATTAATAATCTTAGACTACCTTTAATAAATAGATCAGACTCTCAATTAGGCATAACAAAAATACCTACCTTAGAGCTTAATGAAATTCTTGTAAATATTATTGATAAAAAATTTTGCGAATTAGAATACTTTTCCGATATTGACAAAGAAGTAAATATTGAATGTCTTGAAATAGAAGAGTGTGAATTAATAGATCATTCTCCCTCTGAGAATTCACTAACTCATGAAGAAATTTCAGATATTATTCGTCTGGACCATATAGATCCAAGTGACAAAGCAAAAATTGTCAATTTAGTTCATGAATTCCAAGATATCTTAAAACTCGAAAATACTTTACTAACCGCCACTCATTTGTTAAAACACAAAGTTGAAACAACTGATGACTCTCCTGTTTATACAAAAAATTATCGATATCCTGTAGCTTTCAGAAATGATATTAAAATTGAAGTTCAAAAATTACTAGATGGAAAAATCATCAGACCATCCAACTCACCCTATAATTCCCCTCTTTGGGTAGTACCCAAAAAATTATATTCTTCTGGTAAACGCAAAGTGCGTCTTGTCTTGGACTATAGAAAATTAAATGAGAAGACAAAGAGTGACAAATTTCCCCTTCCAAACATAGAAGATCTTTTTGGAAAAATTGGTAGAGCAACTTATTTCTCTAGTTTAGACTTAGCGTCAGGCTTCCATCAACTTGAAGTTGAAGAAGCTGATATTCCCAAAACTGCTTTCAGCACAGAAGAAGGACATTATGAATTTGTTAGGACGCCATTCGGATTGAAGAACGGTCCTCCCAGCTTTATGCGCACTATAAATATAATTTTTTGTGACACACCAAACGCTCTAGTCTACATGGACGACATAATCGTATTTTCAGACTCATTCGAAGAACACCTTAAAAACTTGAGACGAGTATTCAAAAAATTAAGACAATACCAGTTGAAAATTCAATTAGACAAAACAAATTTTTGTAATATGGAATTATTATTTTTAGGACACATTGTATCTAAAGACGGAATTCGTCCTAATCCCGCTAAAATCGAAGCTGTTTCAAAATTTCCAATTCCTAAGACTGTCAAAGAAATTAAACAATTTCTTGGTATGACTGGTTTTTACAGAAAACTAATTAAAAACTACGCAAAAATCGCTCAACCTCTTACCAGAGCATTGAGAAAAGATGAAAAAATTGATATTAATAATTCTGAATATAAAAAATCGTTCAATAATTTAAAGCAAGCCCTTTGTAATTCTCCTATATTAACGTTTCCTAATTTTGATAAAACTTTTACTTTAACAACCGATGCCTCTAATTATGCTATAGGTAGTGTTTTGTCTCAAACAATAAACGGTACCGAACTTCCAGTATCATATGCATCTCGTACCCTCAACAGAGCTGAATGTAATTTACCTACTATAGAAAAAGAGCTTCTAAGCATAGTATGGAGCATAAAACATTTTCGTCCTTACTTATATGGTAGGAAATTCATAGTCAAAACTGATCATAAGCCTCTTGTATGGCTCAGAAATTTGAAAGAACCAAATTCTAAACTTTTGAGATGGAAATTACTCCTCGAAGAATATGACTTCACAGTTGAATATTTGAAAGGAAAATCTAATGTTGTCGCTGACGCATTATCCCGAAATCCTGTTAACGTTTCTGAAGTTTTAAATAATGAGATAGTAGATTTTAACACTCTTACTGAACTTGATTCCCAAGACATAGTTCCTTTAAATTCTCCAGCAAACTCTCTTGATGAACCAATGGATGAACCTATAGACTTAGATAGAGTACTAGCAGAATTTTTTCCAAATCAAGATAATGAAGAAATAAATCTTCCACAAAATAATGATGACAATGACTCATTAGTAACGATTCACTCACAAGAATCCTCCGACGATAGAGCTGCTATAGTGACTGATAATTCACCAATCAATAAAGAAAAATACCAAATTGTTTTAAAGCGTGGAAAATTTAGTATCCAATTTATGAAAGTTTTCAATAAAAATCGAGTCAACATTACTGTTTCATCGAAAAACGATATTTCAAGTAATATGGAAAAATTAAAAACATATTTCCAACCTGATCTCACTTATGGAATAATATTTGAAATTCCTAATAAAAAGTTCCAACCCACAGCAGACAGTTTACTTAATTTCTTGGTCGAAAAATTAAAAGAAGTAAGCCAAACAACCAGATTCAAAATATATCAGACTAAATTGTCAGATGTTACAGACTCCGAGGAGCAAAAACTATTAGTTTCTATTTATCACGAAGGAAAAACATTCCACAGAGGAATAAACGAAAATTATCTAAAATTAAGACAAAATTACTATTGGCCCACAATGCACCGTGATGTAACTAATTATGTAAATAATTGTCCGACATGTCTTTGCACTAAATACGATCGTAGACCTGTTAAAATACAATATCAAGTAACACCAACACCATTGAGACCTTTTGAAAAAATCCAAGTAGATGTATTTTCATTTGAATCCAATAAAGTTGTAACAACAATTGATTTATTTTCCAAGTTTTTCCAAGCTTTCATAATTGATAGTGTCAATGGCCCGTCAATAACCAAAGCCTTAAAAGAATATATTTCAAAATATCCGATTCCAGAAACCATTTCCATGGATGGAGGAAAAGAATTTGACAATGCACTAGTTAGACAATTACTAGCATTATATGAAATAACACCACATTATACTTCTGCAGGACACCCTGATAGTCAAGGCTCAATAGAACGAGCACACTCTACACTTGTCGAATTACTCACTGGACTTGGAACTGAAATGCCACAAGCAACCTTTAAAGAAAAATTAGATCTTGCTCTGATAACTTATAATAATTCTCTGAACTCAACCCATCAAATGACTCCCTTAGAATTGACCTTTGGTAAATTTAAACATTTTAAATTATTAGAGAAAACTCCTGTCCAAATAACAGAAGAATTAGCAGACAGATATTTCCAAGAGCTAGAAACTTTTCGAAGCTTAGTGAAAAATAAAACACTATGATAAGATAATTGATAGATTAGAATCAAATGAACAAGTACTTATTGAAAATGAGAGGAAAAGCATTGTTGTAAATAATAAATTAGTTGATAAGTTTAATGATGATTTGAAAGTAATTAATAGTAATAATGAAATTATTAAGAATGTAGCTTTATTGCAATCTACTGTATTGAATCAAATCCTAGCTGTATTTCTTATTAATCTCAATCTTGAATTAATGGAAATAAAAGTGAACACATTGTTAGATAGTATTGAATTTTGCTACAATTCTAAAATTCATTACTCTATTATTCATATAAAAGACTTTGAAAATATAACAAGTTCCCACAGAGGAAATGTTGCAAGTGACAATATTTAAACATTATGGAAACTCAGCTCAGTTCATTGTACTATCTCACAGAATTTTATAACATATTTTATTTCTGTTCCTAAGAAAAGCGCATTGTTTGAAACTTTCCGTATGATAGAATATCCTGTAATTCTCGACAACTATTGTTATAGTATAAGAGTCAGCGAGAAAATTGTTTCCGTATCTGAATCAGGCTTAATAGTATTAGACCAATGTTTACATGACTATGATGCCTCTTAATGTAAAACTAGACGTTATGTCAATGACTCTTGTATTCTAGATATTTTAGCAAATAATGACTTGACCAATTGTCAAAGATTCACTATTGCGAATCCGACTCCATTCATTCGATATGATGAAGTCTGTAATTGTATTTATGGATATGGTCAATCCCATATCAAAATCAATAATGATAAAATAAATCCGTCAAAAACATTTCTCATTCATTTGAAGCAAGGTGACCAGATGAATGACCAACGTCTTCCATCCACTTTCAAAACTTCAAAATCTTTCAAGCTTACGAATATTCCTGAGAAAATTGAAATGATTTCAAACGATATAAATAATTTGAAAAACGTGTCCTTTTTTGAAAAGCAGAATTCCAATTTAAATGATTTATCAATGTTTAATGAAGTTCGTACTCAACATTTGTATTTCTTATTATTTGTTATTTTAATAATTATTTTAGGTGTAATTTTGTTATTTTATTATTGTCGAATTTTAAAGCCTAATTGTAATGTATCTTTGCCGACTAGTTCTCCGCAAGCCCCCACTACTTTGATTTATGCTATACCTAAACCTTAAGGTCAAACATCGAGGACGATGAAAAATTTTGGGGTGGAGGAGTTATAGATGTATTAGTGTAGTAGTGCTAAATCAGCATTATCATAGTTAATAAAAGTTCTCACGGCCTGCGCGCCGTGCTTAGTCCGTTCCAGTCTCTCTTCACTGAACGACGGGGCTATGTCCGTCGGGTCAGCAATAAAATTTATCTTTTTAAAAACTTAATCAATTATTCGACAATCCTATCTTTCGTAGTTCTTGTGAAATATGGTGGACACTGCAACTGTGTTCCTTTGACAATATTATTGTTCGTGAATAGTCATATTTTATTTAGGGGAGCTCTAATTCAAAGTAGTGGATGACATAGCAAACCCACATTTTGTTTTAACAATATAGTTCTTGTTTTTTTTTAAATATATTTGTTTATTTTGCTGAACAAGAAGAAAAGTCTATCAAATTAGATTATTTATAGAAAGGTTTTTTACGCATTCTAGGAATCTAGAACCAATTGAATCGAGCAAACTACTGGTAAATGATTTAATTGAGGAGGAGGAGGAGGAGGAGGAGGAGGAGAAGAAAAATAAGGAAGAAGAAGGATAAGAAAAAACAGAACATCAAATTAAATTTGTAGATATAGCCCAGTCAATAAAGGATTTTATTCGCAACAAATTAAGGGAAAGCTGGATTTTTCCCTGATGATAGACCATGATGAGAGGTACATTTTTCCAAAAGTCCCCACTTCTCCCCCTTGTGCTCCCTTTTTAGGACCCTTTGGGCCTCATATTACCCAATACCAACATACCAATGGTATCATTTTAAAGGTAATTATATTAGCTGCAATATTTCATAAACAAACTTTTTCTTATTATTATGCTATAAAAAGATATACAGAAAAAACTGCAACCTCGTCACCCTAACTCATATATTTTCAAGTTACTCGCTTTGTGGCGCCTTTAATATTAGTTTTACAATAAAATTGTACGGAATAAAATTTGTAGTACGTCTATAGGCAAACACATTAAAAACAATAAAACCATTTTTGGACGAACAACCGAGATATGCGCGTTATAGCAAAAGCTTGCAAATAACAAGTTCAAGGGGGGTGAGGGGTGAAGCACAAGGGGGAGAAGTGGGGACTTTTGGGAAAATTTACCTCTAATCATGGTCTATCATCAGGGAAAAATCCAGCTTTCACCTAATTTGTTGCGCATAGAGCCTATTTTTAGTATTTATTGACTAATAGGTAATTACAAATTCCAGATATCCGAATTCAATCGAATCGGGCAACCTGCTAGTAGCTTAATATGTGCTCACCAGATTAGTGAAGCAATATCCGCCCTCGCCAGACATGAGACGGCTGGCATTGCAGAATCGTGTGATATAGTTGATGTTGCTTTTCAAACGCGCAGGATTCGCTTTCAGTACGACAAATATCAGCGCTGGCAGAAAATCGTCAGCACTCGCTGGTCCACCCACGAAATTCTTCAGCAACGTGAAGATGTTACGGCAACAGCGCACTACACAGGCCAGCTTATCCTGAGGTGCTTTGGCTGAGTCCATGCCGAGTAGTTCTGTAATGATTAAGTATTAAATTAATGACGGGAAGATAACCATTCAAATATTAAAGTACTCGCAGGCTGCTCCATTTAAATTAATCGATGGATAGACAGACAGACAGATTGATAGATTGGATAGATTGATAGATATAGATAGATAGATATAGATAGATAGATAGATACTTTTATTTGTGCACTTTACAAGTAATAAAAGTGCTGTGGGAGAAGTTGAGGCATAAGAGCCCCCTCTTCCACTAGCAATACAGAGTAAGACTGAACAAGATCTGTATCTTTTATTATAAATTCTATTACAGTTATTTCATTGTTCTACCTAGTTATTTATCTATTAATGTAACTATCTATTTTGTTTATCATTAATCTACTTCATCTGTTTATTATTAATTTTCTTAGATTTTATTTCTAACTGGATAACGTTTTTGTGTTATGATGGCAATAATGGGGTCTCCCTGGTGTCCTTGCATATTGTAATTTTTCAATAAATAAATAAATTATATAGATTAAAAAAATATTAGGATGCAAAACAAAATAAGATGTGGAGAAACTCGAACAGATAACTAGTGAATTCTTTTATGAAGAATAGAAATGAAAGATGAAGTTATATTGCGATATTTGATTTTATATTGGTATCTTATATAATATAGCGGAGTCTGTGATAGGATTCACGCCAATAAACGAACGACTGTGCAATATTAGAATAAGAGGGAAATTTAAGAATCTATCGTTATTAAGTATGTATGCCCCAACAGAAGAAACAGAAGATGAAGATGAAGACATTTTTTATGGAGCTTTAGAAGACGAAATAAACAAATTACCACAATACGATGTGAAACTAGTGATAGGTGACGCAAATGCTAAAGTAGGAAGGGAGGAGATGTGGAGAGAAGTAGCAGGAAAGGAGAGCTTACACGAATCAACAAATGACAATGGGCTGAGACTTCTGACATTAGCCAGTTCAACAGAAATGAAAATTTGCAGCACAATGTTTCCAAGAAAACAAATTCATAAAGCGACCTGGACATCTCCAGATGGAAAAACTGCTAATCAAATAGATCATGTACTAATTGACAGTAGGCATTCAAGCAGCATTACAAATGTACGAACAGTAAGAGGAGCAGAATTTGGAACAGACCATTACCTGGTGCTTATTAGTGTAAAGCAAAGAATAGAATTGAAGAAGAAGAGAGCGGCTAGGATAGAAAAGTTAGATACTGAGAAAATGAAGTTACCAGCAGTACAAGAGGAATTTAGACTTAAGCTCAGTAATAGGTTTGAAGTTTTAGAAAATGAAGTCTTAGAGTTACCAGAAGCAGAACCTAATCTAGTCAATAAGCAATGGAAGAGAATTCAAACTGCTGTTAAAAGTACAGTAAAGGAAGTATGTGGTCAAAAACCAAAGAAAAGGAAGAACCCATGGTTTACAAACGAATGCCAGGCTTTGGTAGACAAAAGAAAAGATACTAAACTTAAGTGGTTGGCAAATAAAAAAGCAGTACCGGCAAATGAAACAGAACAGAGAAAGTCAGAACAAATTAGAGCAGAATACTGTGAAATCAACAGAAATACAAAACTATTGCTCAGAAGGTGCAAAAGAGAATTCTTAAACGGAAAGCTGACGAAAGCAGAGAAGGATAGAACGACAAATAATACCAGAGATTTTTACAGGACAATTCGTTTTTTCAAAACCGGATACTCAGCAAGGAATTATGGAGTCAAAGACAAAGATGGCAACCTAGTGATGGACAAAGAATCAGGAATTAAGATATGGAGAGAATATTTTAGAGAACTGTTAAACTGTGATATTCTAGCATATGGTGATAGGGAAGACAACTTAAGTTACCACAATGTACAGCCCCTTGTTATGCCACCTACTGAAAAGGAAGTAGAAGAAGCCATAAATCAACAAAAAAACAATAAGGCTCCCGGAGAAGATGAAATCACAACTGAGACAATCAAAAATGGTGGAAAAGTTCTTGTAAGGGAAATCCACAGTCTACTGTTGAATGTATGGGAAAAAGAAACCATACCAGAGGAGTGGACTGAAGCAGTGATAATTCCCCTTCATAAAAAAGGTGATAAACAGGTGTGCTCCAACTACAGAGGTATATCCCTTCTAAACACAGTTTATAAAATATTTTCAAAAATTTTATTATCAAGGATAAATCCATACACAGAAGCCATAATTGAAGAGCAACAAACAGGATTTATGAAAGGCAGATCAACAATCGACCAAATTTTTTTACTTAAACAGGGAATTTCAAAATACTGGGAATTTAATAAGAGTTTTTATGGAATATTTATAGACTTTAAGAAAGCTTATGACAGCATAGACAGGAAATCATTATTCAAGAACATGGAAAAACATGGCGTACCAGAAAAGTTGATAGGATTAACAAAACTATGCATAAACGAGTCCAAAGCTAAAGTGAAAATAGACGGAGAAATATCTGACAGTTTCCGTATAAACACAGGAGTAAGGCAGGGAGATGGAATTTCCCCCACTCTCTTTAATATAGCTGTAGAGGAAGCCTTACAAAAAACAAAGAACCTCCAAAGAGGTATTAAACTGGGAGTAGACCTAAACATAATGGCTTTTGCCGATGACGTAGTGATCCTAGCAGAAAATTCTGAAAACCTCTGCCTGTTAGCTGAAAACCTAATAAAAGAATGTAAGAAAGTAGGATTAGAATTAAATGAAGATAAAACTAAAATTATTCACTTTGGCCGAAACACTCAAAATAGAAACGTAAATTTCAACATTGCCGATTATTCAATAAATTGTGTAGACAGCTTCAAATATTTAGGAGTTACGGTAAATAGTTCAAATTCTGAAGACTTAGAGATACAATGTAAGCTAGCAAATGCCAATAAGAGCTTAGGAGCCTGTACAAAACTTCTATCATCCAAACTGCTATCAAGATGTACAAAGTCAAGATTATACAAGACCATCATACAGCCGGTGTTATTGTATGGCAGTGAGACATGGGTCCTTTCCAAAAGAAATGAAGGACGATTAATAGTTTTTGAGAACAAGGTTCTGCGGAAAATCTTTGGCCCAGTATGTGAAGATGGAGTTTGGCGCATAAGAAAAAACAGGGAATTACGTGCCTTATACCAAGAACCAGATATAATAGCCCTCATAAAAGCCAAAAGAATTAGCTGGTTAGGTCATGTACTTCGTAGAGAGGAGGGAACAAGGCTGAAGGAGGTGTGCAAGGCCGTACCTGCAGGAAGGCGACCATTGGGAAGGCCTAAATTAAGGTGGCTTGACCAAGTTGGGAAAGATGTTGTCAGGTGTGGAGGAACAATTGAAATGGCAGAGGACAGAGAGGAATGGAGGAGGCTAATCTACGAGGCAAAAAATCGACTGAGATTTGTGACGCCCCAGCAGTAAGTAAGTAAGTATCTTATATAATAGACAGCTAATTACTGTTATATGAAATATCTAACGCTGAAGAATAAGGAGGAGTGAACGGAGAATGAGGAGAAAATGAAGAAAAAATAAGTAAAATAAAAAATAAGTACAATAAAGTATATAAAATAAGTATTTTTATTTTATATAAAGTATAATAAAAAATAGGAGGGATACGAAAATTGAAGGAGGAGATGAAAAAGAGAAGGTAGAAAAAAAAGTACAAGAAAAACAAAGGAGAAAGAAAAAGAAAAAAGATGAAGCAGCAACAGTAGAAGAACAGAAGAGAACAAAAACAGGCAGGAGACAAACAAGAAAAAAGAAGAACAATAAGTAGAAAAAAAGAAGAGCAAGGTATAAGGAAAAGCAATTAAATTTGTAAATAGGTTATTACACATTCAAGAAATCCAGATTCAATTGAAACGGGCAACCTGCTAGGTGAATTGTTTATTTTTCTTTCTAATTTTAAAGAATAGAATGATGAATATAAAAAACACATATATAAATTAGTGGTTCGCCGTTTGAGAAATTCGAAAAATTCTAACCTGTTATAGAAGTATAGACCAGGTCTTGAACCTCCAGATTGGTTTCATCAATGCCGCAATCAATATGTTTTGCATTTATCCACGTTAATTGTCGGATCCTGAAAATTTATAAAATATTAAATTGTGCCAATGAAAGTGTAATTAGAGCTACTATAATTATTTTTAATGTGGCTAATCAATTGACCTCCATCAAATTATGATTATTTAGTTCTTTTATTTATATTGTTAGTGCTTCAAAAGCATGTCCATCCTTCCTTAAAACTGGGTAGCCTAAAGCAAATTATTATTTAATTCATTGCCATGTGATGTTAGAAATGCTCAATCACTCAATCTGTTCAAGATTAGAATAAAGGATTGGCTTATAGATAACTGCTTTTATAGTTGGCAGAGCCTTTTTGAACATTAAAGTTAGTTGCTATTATTGATACCTGTATTCTTTAATATTGTATTGTTTGTTTTAGTGACTTGTAGTTATATATAGGTATTGACTGTGATCATTTAATGTAGTTTTATGTTAATTAATGTATTGATTATTTCAATGTTGTATGACAATTGTCAATGTTATATTCGTTATAACCCATGACAAATGAAATACAATTCAAATAACAGTTTCAAATTTACTTCCAAAACAAACAATACAATCACAAGAAAATGTGAAAATTGAAATAAGTAATTCATTGTAAAAATTTCTTATTAGGCCTGCTTTTGTAATAAATTTATAAAAAAAGAAATAGGTAGTTTAGCATTTGCAACATTTAATTGAGCCACTACCTATCGATAGATTTTTATTTATTTATTTATTTTTTGAGGATGAAGCCCACATGGGTCTGAGACCTGTGCGTGGGTAATGAGTTGGATGATGGTGATTGATGAGTTGGACCTACAGTTTTAGGTGGGTTCCGAACCACCGGGAAGTGATTTTCAGCAGAGAACATTGTCTTTTTTGCTGGCCAATCTAATCGGTCACCGTTACGAACAGGACTTACGAGAACGCAGCTTATCTATCTGATTGAACAGATACCTGCTACGGCTCGCGGCAGGTAAATAAATAAATATATTTCTAACTAAAGAAATAAATTTCATTATTCATTATTTTTAATTATAAATCACAAGCGCTGATTGTGAAGCATTTTGACATCATTGGGAGAAAAACTCACGAAATCAACTGAAAAATCATAGAATTTCAAATTACTCTATTGAAACCCATTAGATCTGATTGTGAAACACCCCCTACAAAAAATTAATTTAGAACAAAAGAGCCAAATCATAGAAAAATTAAAAAATCCAAAAATACTTTCCATTAAAATAATTAATATTATTCAGAACAAAAGAGCCAAATCAAAATCAATTTATTTAGAACAAAAGAGCCAAATCTTAGAAAAATTAAAAAAATCCAAAAATACTTTCCATTAAAATAATTAATATTATTCAAACCATAAGAACAGTGCTGGGTGAACAGTTGAGGGTGCTTGCATAGTGAAGCGGTCGATACCCGATGATAATCACTATCGCAAAATTAAACACATGGTGTGTGCGTAACAGATTAGAGCAGCGTAAAAACCACTATTCAACAGCATCCGTTTGATTTTTCGATGGTGATTATCGAGTAGTGAATGCTCCACAGTACAAGCACTCTTACCTGATGAAAATATCATATTCTTCAAATGATTTGTGGACCTTCCCCAAAGTTGTATTTGGATTCTATAAAGCAATACGGATATTTACTGAGGTGTTCAGCCACACAATTCTCAGATCGATAGAGTGTCGGATGCTCAACTGTGCAAGCACTCTAACCTGGTGAATAATACATTCTTCAGATGAGTTGTGGGCCTTCACCAAAGACGTATTAGGAATCTAAATAGCAATACGGACATTGACAGAAGCGTTCATCACATAGTTCTGAGTTCGATATTGAAAACGGCACTAACCTTTTTTGAATGCTCAGATCCTTTTCTTCATCATTGGTGGAAGCCGGGCAAAAAAGCAGTCGATAAAGACATGTCATTGCACATTTCTCCATGTAATCCAGAAGTTGTTCTTTAGTGTCCTGATTGACAGCTGCAAAGAAACCACCAAAATAATTATATAGTTTGAAACTTTAAAGTATTTTTTTTAAGTGGAATATTAGTCTACAGTAATTTTTGTGATGTCGACCATTTCGCGCTGGTATTGTGCTTCACTACACACAGTCGTCGTCTAGAGAGGCAATTTTCACAGTAGCGATGGTTTTCGCCATAATTTATAGCAGTGAAAGGAATTTCAAAAATAATTCTATCTACGGCTACGTTAGAAAGTAGACATAAGAGGATTGAAAGTGATGTCAAACAGCTGCCTTTATTAACTTCTTATTAAAGCAGTTGTAAAATGAAGCTATTTTAACACTACTGACACCATCAGACCAATCAGAACGCAGTATTTCTTCAAAGCTGTGTCTAGATGAACATTTTGCAATGGTTAAATCAGCTGCTATAACCATTTTGAAAACAAACTGGATTACAAATCGTAACTGTCAACCACACGCATTGTAGGTTATGTTACATTTTGGGCAAGCTATTGGATTCATTGGTAAGTTAAATTAAATATAATTTATTGGTAGTTGGATAGTCGGAAATAGAATATTGGGTGGCATGAATAAATTTGAGTATGTAGAGCAGCTCATATTTTTGTCTCGGTACTTGGGATTCTTAGTTATTTTACATGAATAAAAATTGAGTCAATCAGGTGTTTCACTCGCCTTCTAAATATAACGCCTAAATACAATATAGTATTGTATTTTGCCTTGAAGCAACTTGTGAGATGTTTAGAACATTCGCTTCCTCGTGTTCAAACTTAAATCTCACTCGTTGCTTAGAGGCAGCTATAATACAATCGTTCCAAAAACTACTATTAGATGCACAAAATAGCAACAATACTCACCGGCATAGGTAGTGCTGGCGTCCATGCGCTTATTGAACATCTGATAGAAGTTCTGCGCACGTTCGGACAGATCGTCGACAGGCGCGTCGGCCACGTCACACAGCTTGCAGTAGAACGAGTGCACGTACTTGTGCACGTCCATCTCCACCGCCGGCCCCACTGCACCAAACAGCTGCACGTGTTCAGCGCGCAGTCGCTCCACTTCGCCAGTCGCCGGCCCGAAATCGAATTGCTCAATACGCGAGCCATCTGAAATAAATCAATGGGAGATAGAAATAGAAAATTGGAATGAAATATATTCATCTTTTAAATATAATAACAATATTTTAATCGCCAAACATGACAAAAATTCAATTTACATAAGTTTACGAATATAATATGACAGCCAGGTTAGGTTAGATTAAAAAAAAATGCAGAGCTAGGAAACCCAAGCCCATGCACTTTCATCAGTAAGTAGAATAGATTTTGATACCTTTAGAACTTGATGATTTCCGAAATCCACCAAATTTCAAAATTTTGGACCTCTTATCGGTCCGCTGCCGTTTTTTCTCTTCAAATTTTGCAAACCCTGCTAGTGGCGATTTTTGAAGTAGATTTTTTTCACTAGAAGTTGGTGTTGTAGCTTCCCTGTAACAGACAATTTGTTTTAGGCTAGATTTAATTTAGGCCTAAATGGAATGGAAAAATTGTTTATTGTTATCACAAATGTGTTCATGCAATAGACATAGTGAACAACAATCAGCCTATATAATAAACAGCTGATTGCTGTTAGCTGTTGACGATACTCTAACGCTGGAGAGTAAGGTATTGAAGTAGGAGGGGGAAGAAGAATGAGTAGGAAAATGAAGGACATCAAAGAAAGAGAAGAGCATTAAAAGGAGAAGAAAAGAAAGAGAAGATGGACAAGAATATTGTGTGGAAGTAGAGAGAGGAGAGGAGGAAGAAGAGAAAGAAAAAGAGGAAGATGATGAAGAGAAATATATAGCCTTACATAACCTCAATTTTTTAAACATATTATCTTGTATCTGTATTGAAACATTAAAATTTGTCCTCAACCGGTCGATAATTGGTATGTTTACTTTATACATTTGTAAAATATTGATGCTATTCACTTACTTGATTGCTGTTAATAAAACTGCTGACGAGTTCTTCTGTCTTTTCGATTGAACATAGTCTCTGTGACACTTGGAGCAATAACCACCCCATTCAATGTTCCCATAATATTCGCATGGATAATTTTTACACTTCAAATCCGCCTGATTCAAGCGATGAGTCACTTTCTTCGATGAGTACATTCTGGAATCTCTGAAAAGTATACATAAATACATTCAACATCATTATGGTGTCACATTTTATCAATCAGGTAAGCTTGCCTAATCATCATGACTCATCCGATTAGATGTACCATAACTTAACAGTTATTCCATCCCAAGTTAAGCACTTATAAAAACTAGAAAATTGATTTGTAGGATACAGTTACAATGGTAAAGTAGTTACTATATCCTACAACATGGTTCTTTTTAGATTGATTTTGAATTTTTTATCAACATTTCAAATTGCTATAGTGTACGTTAAAAGAGAATAAATTACTCACAAGTTAGTTTGAAGTGACTGACAATTAATAGCACTTGAAGGAATTCGAAATTAATAAATAAATTCCGATTAGACCTAGTTTAAAATACGTTTTTCCAAATAAAACATTTAATAGTAACCCTTAAATTAACAGCTAATGTTTACTAAATTAAAACTTCAAATAGGCTTCTGCTATGTATGATAGTATGATAGACCGTATTCATCATTTTTTTCCAAACAGCCCATATTTCGGCAATTTTGTTACAAATAGTTCGATACTGTTAGTAGTAATATCTAATAGGCAAAACTCACAATCAAATAATGATTTAAAAAATCTAAATGGAAATTATTAAAAAATGCACGATTCATTATCAAATTGGATGACAAAATTGTGAATTAGTAAAGGAAGACTCTATTTGTGAGGTTATAAACTGAGAGTTGTCAGATCGTGAGATTACTTTTCGTTAATTTCGATTATACTCTGAAAGGAAGAAAAAGACATTATTAAAATTGAATTCATCAATTTGATTTCATAATATCATGAAAATGAAATGATGGAAACTTACGGCAAAAACAGATTAAACCATTATCATGAACAACCAAACGCCACAATCTACAATAGGGATGAGCATCGATGGTCGATGTTTTTAAAACATCGATGATTCCATGTCGATGCTCGATGTTTTTGACATCGATGGTAAGGGAACGATGTTTTTCATACATCGATGTTAACCAGCGATGTTTTCGTACATTGATGTTTTATAAACGCTGTGGCTACAGTCACGGCAGCCGGGTCTCCATTGGGTAGCCGGCAGATAGATGACTCATTTACTTTGAACATTTGCGCATGCGCTGCTATTTATAATGTCAGTGCTCTGTACGATGGTTACGGCTCAGTACCCCAGCGTAGCTTGCATAAATATAGCATAATTATATTAGAGTGGGATAAATTAATATATTGACGTAGAGTACCGGTATCTGAATACTACGTATATTAGAATGGCAGATTTAATGCCAGTGTAATAATATATACTTTCTGATTATCACAGTATACCGCTATTACATTCATTCGCGCTTTCCTAGAATCTAGAGATCATTATTTCTATGAAGCCTCATGCATCATTGGAAAAGAACCATATTGAACACTCTTTTTTTTTCTTTTAAATTCAACATTTGAAACCCCTAAGAGAGAATAAAGTCTTCTTTTCAAGGCGTTTATGCTTTACCGTACTAAAAATTTATGTCTAACAGTCTGTTAGTGAATGATAGATAACTCGTAATTCACATTATTGTATTTTTCAATTGCTAAAACTTTTTTCTCAACAGCGCACTGGACTAATTCGAATTTTCCAACAATTTTTTTGTGACATCTTCACACCCTAAGAAGCAATAAACTGACATTTTTGGGGGTCGCAATATTCTCACAAGAAAATTTAAATTTATAAAAAATTTATATTTTTATTTAAAAAATTTATATTTTTATTTAAAAAATTTATATTTTTATTTAGAAAATTTAAATTAAAAAAATTTATATTTTTATTTGAAAAATTCATAAAGAAAATTAAAATTTCTATAAAATTTCTATTTTTATTTGAAAAATTCATAATTTGCAAACATATGAGGAGCTCTAAACCATAAGACAATATAAGTCAAGTGAATATAACATTTCCAAAATACTACCGCCTCCGAACACAGTGCAAATGCAAACTAATTTCAGTATTTATATGTTTATCGGGAAACAGGTTAGGCACAATAAAGTTAGGAAACCACTTTCCCGAGGTTGGCTTTACGGGAGTGAGTATACACCCATCGGTTGAGAAAGAGAAGGAGAATTGGTGCAGGCGCAAATGTTCAAAGTAAATGAGTCATCTATCTGCCGGCTACCCAATGGAGACCCGGCTGCCGTGACTGTAGCCACTGCGTTTTATAAACGCGGACTTACAAATTTTATTTTCAACACACCGTTTTTTTAGAAAAATCGTATACATGCAAGCAAGACCAGTCGGTTAGGGCGTGATACCAGTAGACCAACTCGGCAGTAGCCCGACCATACCCGTAGGTAGACCATAATTAAATTTACGAAAATAATACTTTACAGTTGACAGGCTATTAAAAATTTACGGAAGCTATACTTTACGAAAGAAGTAAAGCGTACCGGATACATTGCCTTGACTATTTGTTACTTTACTTTTAATTAAATAAAAACATTGTTAAAATAAATTTTTTATTGTGATCTAACAAGTATTCTATTAAGAAAATTATAAATAAAATTTTTGTTCAGCTTCTATTTGATTATTCATCTTTCTTACATTTGTTATATACGATATACCCAGAGTAGATAAGCTTGTACATTACTTTTATTTGCATAAACACTTTGTTTAAAGGAACCTTTTATTGTGTTGGAGCGAGTTTTTTATTAAGAGAATTAGCAATGAAATTCCTGTTTATCCATTATTTGATTTTTCATCTTCCTTTTATTGGTTATATATAACGAGAGTTGATAAGTTGATATGCATGCACAACTTACATGCTACAAAAATATGATGACCAGTCATTCATAATGTTTTTTTTTTTTTTTTTTTGTAGATTACGTCTTGGAGACTCCCGTTAAGGAGTATAAGACAAGTCAGATCAACAATATTATACACTAGATACCATAATTACTTCAATTAGTTGAGGTGAGGCTTAATTTTGATGTGAAAGGAACTCTTGTACACTATAAAAAGCTTTATCAACTAAATATTTCTTCAATTGATTTTTAAATATTTCTATATTTTCAAGACTCTTCATTTCAATGTTTCATGTTTCAATTCGCCTATTCTCTGAATAATATGAATGTGATCTGTGAATAATTTAAACTTTGCCATTTTCAAGTCTGATTTTAAACAAGATAACTGGTAACCCGCTGATATTCTATACAAGAAGGCATTGGAAGTTTGAACGGTGTTTGAACGGTGACATGAAGTTTGAAATTAACCAATCAGCGATCAGCAGAAAGTGAACCGTCATATTTGAAAATATGAGTGTACTGTTTAGTACTTGGTCATTGAAATTGAAAAGAGATTAAAAGATGTATTCCTATTCCAACAAACTTTTTCTTCACTTTGTTATCATGCCAACAGCTTAGATAAAGATTAATACAATAAGAAGCATTATGACAGTAAAAATTTGAGATTCAAACAAATGAACCAACATTGTCAAAAAAAACTTGCTGGTTTGTAGTAATTTAAATACAATACTGGAATTCAACTGAATAATTCAACTTTAAGCAGGGAGCTGAACTTGACTACTGTATTTCAACCAAACCTTTTGCTTTTTATAGCATGTCAATTTAAGAGACGAACAGCCAAGGGTTTTCGATTTCAATAAGGCTCTGTCGGTTCCTTAAAATTACCCAATTGGTTTTCAATTTGTTAAAATAAAAATATTAATAATATTATAACTGAGTTTAATAATAGCAGAGGTAGTGAGTGGTACGGTAGCCTAAGCCCATTATTATCCAAGTAAAAATCGGAATTGATGTATTTGCCTGAGAACTTTTGAAGTCTAGTAGGCTATAAACTGTCATGCAGTTAGGCCTAGACCTTTTTGTAGTGAAAAGATTTTTGGTGAAAATGTTCAATCTTCACTAAAAGAAATAGGTCATATTCCAGAAAAAATTTGAGAATGAATTTGAAGTAATCCACATATTTCAATGATATGAAGAGCATCAGTGAAATTTTCTTAACACGTAATTTATTTGATGCAACACTATATTATATAAACTTTATTGTTGTGGATATCCATTTTTCGTGAACTGCAGTAGAACTATTCATATGTATAAACTTGCTGTGCAGAACTGACCTTTTTCGAGTCGCAACCAAGCGCCGAAGAAGAGCGACATAGTTCGAAACGCGTCCGTCGCAACTTACCTTTGATATTATTACTGATATACAAATACCGGTACTAAAATACATTGGGCTCTTGCTGTTACATATTATATTATATCTTAATTGGTAATTCTTCAAAACAAAACCTTATTCATAAGGTATTTATGAGATCCGAAAAAAAAGCTAGCTGTTGGGTGTATGGAAAGAGTAAATAGATTAGACTCAAGTAGGCTGTTGTTCAAGAGACTTTAACTGTACCCTGCTTTTATGTGTATGAAGCTACTATAGCCTATATGTAAAAATAGCTATATATTAACCAAAATCTCGATGTACACAATTGTAATGCGAAAGAAACCGAGGTGATTATCACTTGGTGAGTCACAATAGAAGTTTTAAACAAAAACCTAGTTATATTGGTAGGAAACTCTGCAAGCTTCCGCAGTTTTAAAAGTCTTGAAAATATAGAAATATTGAAAACAATTGAAAAAATATTTAGTTGAAGCTTAATAGTGTACAAAGAGTTCCTTCACATCAAAATGAAGCCTCACTTCAACTAATTGATATAGTAATTATGGTAACTATAGTGTATAAGATTGTGGAATTTGTAGATTTGACTTGTCTTATGTTCCGTAACTGGAGTCTCCAAGAAGTAATCTTCCAAAAAAATACTTTAATCTATAACTCACTAATTACTTTTAGTGATTATACTTTTGTAGGCTACTTTGATCATTTTATTGAGATGCTGTGTTGAGTTGCATGACTCGATAAAAGTGATTCTAGTTTTACTTTGAATTCTGTTTTAGCCTTATAAATTAATGATGAAAGGCATTTGCATTATTCACTACATTCACCAATAATTATCAATGAGTATTTGAATTAGTTTTTTCAATTAGTCCCATGTGTAGACAGCTTATCTCTTTAACCAGGTAGTTATAACTGTATTTTGCTGTCATTCAATCAATTTTTTAAAAGTACTTTATATAATTCAAAAACATGAAATTGATTTCAATACTGCATATTGGATAGAGGCTCTTCTGTATACTAGAAAGTAATTTCGTTTTTTTCTCAACAAAATGACACTGCGCATTTTTGAAGAAGCCCAGCAATAGTTGAAAAACAATTTGATGTATCATATTTGTTTTTCACTTATTTAAAAATAATCAATAAAAATGCTTTGCTAGTATAGACTTATTATTCACTGTATAATATACAGAGCCACAGAGCTCTGTATAATATACAGAGCCTTTGCAGTCGCGTGCCTCAATCTATATATAATTAACCCGGCTTGTGTAATTTACCCTCAATTATCGTAGCGCGCTACAGCGGCTACACTGGATCTTTATAATAAGGCCCCAACACTTACATATTTATTTCGCAGTGTTATAATGCTTCCTGAGATACGGCTGGAGGCCTGCAGCAATACGAAATGGCCAACGCACAAATATGCTAGTTCAAGAGGTTTTTTTTCTGAGCCACTGCAGTAGCACGCCATAATAAACTTGACACTGTAGACTTTATTTTCTATTATATCAGCCTGATGGAACTTCTCTTAAGAATTGAAATGTATCCCTCTAGTCTGAGTGAATAAAATTAATAAGAAATAAATTTACAGTACCATTGGATTATATTGTGCACCTCAAAGGGTGACCTTTGGATTGCTCAACATTAGAGTCTGAAAATCCTTCTAATCACTGCCATATTTGATTTGTAAATGTATTTTACCTAAGACTAAATTATAACGCACCGGTAGTAGAGATTAAAAATTAAAGTCATGACAGCGGACTTCATTCACGCTTGACAAAACAGTTGTAAAATGAAGCTATTATGCAATTAGAGTAATTTTACATCATGGACTCTAGACCAATGAGAATCCAGCATTACTGTTATAATGATTATTATGAATAGTCACATCAGCTGATCAGAAAACATTTCAAAATCAAATTCAGTTTCAATCCCATAACATTGTCAACTAGCAAGCATTGTGGGCTTTGTTAGTTTGGATAAGTTACCCAAGTGATTGGCAAGCTAAATTTACAATAAATTATCGAAAGTTGTAGATAAAATATTGTGTGCAATGAAGTATGAAATGTATGTGTTTAAGCCAATTGTGAGATGTTGAGAACACAAGCGAACTAACATTTCACTTGTGGCTCAAAGGCAGTCACAATACAATGATTGCATAATAGTATAATTTATGCAGCTTTCTTTAAAGCAAATATGATTAACATATTATGAAAATGGGGCTTATGTGTTGGCAATTTACTTTCTACAATTTATTGTTACAACTTTGATTTGAATGAGAGGTCGGTCAATATCTGTCAGTCAAGTATCTAGGATGGGCACAGTCAAAATAAGAATCATGCCCTCTATATCACTTAATCTTGATGGCACGATAATCTGCATACAATTCATCACAACTGATATGATGAATGTAATGCAACTGTAGACAAAATTCACACCTACATGATAAGGATCCGGAAAGATTAGCTGACTAAACCAGTTGCTACTCTATTATTGACAAGCTCACCTGCCAAATTGGAAATATCCCAGAACTTGATGTAATGTGAAGATTAGGTGAGTTTATAGGCGGTACATCGCTTAGCAGTACACTCGGGACTAAGGCGTCTAATTGGTCTAGTCAAATTCATAGACGTTCATCGACCAATCAGCCGCCTAGTTTTACGGTGCACCGGTAAGAGGTGCAGCCTCCCACAACATACACTAATAAATCATATATAATAACCACGTAGTTGTAGTTTTCTGTCGATGATAAAATAAACTGAGTGCATTGTTATAATCGAGTCTAGACCTCTGACATCAGGTTCCAGACATCCCAATTCAATTGAATCGGGCAACCAGCTAGTAATAATACATTGAGAAAAAAATAATATATTGTTGACCATCGCGATATTATTTATTTATTGTTTATTTCCTTGTTCAAACCAGTTCTGCGCATGCACTGTCTGTAGAGTGAGTGGAATTATAGTGGTCACTATTGTTAAGAAAAAGGAAAAAAGGGAATGAAAAAATAGTGAAATGCGCTTATACTGTACTCTTTATCACGCTAACATTATTGATATTCTGCTCATGCACACTGAGATTAAGATGTCTTGTTATGATTAAAAAACTGCCTATTATTCATGTGTAACGAATTACATTTCTTGTCATGAAATTACATAACCAGTTGACAGATATGCTTTCAAAGAGGGATAAAAAGAAAAACAGTTATAGTGCAAAGCTTAATAAGATTAATCAATTAATCAACTATAAAGCTTCCTGGGATAATTTTTCGTCAACTTCTTTACATCTCTCGAACAAAATAGAAACTTCAAACTTAGCTTCTTGTATCGTAGTGACAATATCAGGACCTGAAAAGAATAAAATATGAATTCAAATTTATTTATTTCACATGAAACGTGCAGACAATATAAAAACAGATAAGTATACAAAAAATGGGATCCGTGTTGCCTGCCATCTACATTTATATTAATTTTCATAAAGAGTAATATTCATAAATTTAAATTTTGTACAGTGAGGCATAATTACTCCACACGTAATCATCATTTGCTGTTGTATCCAATTCATAGACAAGCGACATATAAGAAAACCCCTTCTTATTCAGGAATAAATTACCTGAGACTATTAAAAAATTGACAATTTGAAGCTATTCAAGAAATTGATAAAAATAATTTCAATTGATAAAGTGTACTGTTCCGTGGCAGACGGATTCAAATCTGAACAGTGATGGTGCTCACATTTGTTCTATCTTAAGGACTCAATGACTTTGTTTATATCATATTTGTATTGACTGATACTTATTTTCCTTTACTAGTTAAATTTCCTATTTGTTTACAAGGAGGAAATTGTTTGACAAATCACCTATCAAATGGGAGTATTCCCAGAAAAATGATGTAATGTGATGAAAATAGAAATATAAAATAAGAAATATAAATCTAACTACTGTCGTTGTCGTTGACTTCAGGATACTTAACAGGTCTTCTCGAATTCAGGATGAATCCAAATATTTCGCCCTTCTTTGTAGTTAAGTAAGAGCAAGCTAGAAATTATTTCTGGGAGTGTGCTGACTCCACATTCTTCAAAATAGACTTGATACATTAACAACAATGCTTAGAAGTATTTAAAGAAGTGAAAAAGTCAGTATTATATGAATTAATCTAATTTTGTACTTTTATTTGATATTGATATTGCTTTATTATAAGCCTGGTCAACCCATCTACCGTTTTTGGGAGCTACTTATTGATACAGTACGAGAATCAGAAATATTCATTTAAAAAGGTAGAGGATATACTATCAGTTTTGATATGGTTAGTATAATAATGTGGACATGATAATTACATGTGGAGTCCGGTATCACAAGAATTAAACCATTGGAGGGGGGGGGGGGGTTCTGTTTGCATTTTGTCTTATTGATTTCACAAAAACGGCAACGATTTGGCACAAAGCTTCCTCTTAACTCAATTCAGTGCACCTCATGCTTGAATTTTGCTTTTCCTTTCAGACTTTTAAAAATGAATGTTCAAATATCACTCATGGGCACTATTACTGTTTCAAAACGTGTTCAGATGCAGGAGGCTCATAGAACAGCTGATAAAATGATATGTCACTATGGTGATAATATAGATGATGTCTCTTAAGCCAAAGCAACAGATTAGCTCTGTATCAAATTTACAGATGCTAATTACCCAGCATCATGTGAGCTCACATATTGTTTGTATTGAGCTTTTCCTGTAATACATTAATCGAAAGAACACAAAACTATGCAGGTTGGTAGAGCTGCAAAGTTACTGAAAAGGTAGTGTATTTTTTATAAGAAAGACTAAAAATTCACATCATCTGTGCTAAAAACAGTTTATTTATGAACTTCTCTTTGAAAAGAAAAATGAATAACTGGAAATTAATTGATATAACGGACTTATGAAATAGAAGAGAAAAAATGAGAATGATGATGAAGTTCAGACTGATGTGATAAAAAGAATCAAAGAGTGCAATAGCAAGTAGTAAGTAATTAAATTATTAGAAAGTGGTCAAATGAAATGAGTAGAAACAAATTGGAAGAAAGGATTAGAAAAGGGAGAAAATATATGAATGAATAAGAAAAAACAAGAATAATTATTAAAGAAAGAAAATATATGGGAATTCCTATCAAAGCACAACCAATAGGACAGTCACTTAGTCACCCTCAAGTAGGTACTTGAACAGATTTATTTGCAACCAGCTAATGAATGGGATTGTATTGGGCGGTAAGGAGAGAGAGTGAGTGAGAGCGCGCGCGAGAGAGTGATGGAGTGTGTGAGAGTGAAGGAATAACAATGAGCGTAGGATTGTGTGTAAGAGAGTTGTGAGAGCGAGAGAGTTGGTGATAGTGAGTGGGAGTAAATGAGTTGTTTCGAGGATTTGTCCTGCTTGAGACACAACAGAAAATGACCACCGGCGGACCTGGGTTTTTCCCGTGTTTCTTAGTGCTAGGTCCAACTACAAAAACCATGCACATTCTCTAGTCACCCTGCTTTGATTTCTAATGGAATTTTTTGGAAACAGCCATTTAGTCTATTTTCAGATGTATATTGTCCTTGACATTCTGGTTCAAGAACACCTTACAAAAGTCCTTCAACTCTCAAGCACCATACACAACATAAACCTTTGATATCTGTGTCGGAAGAATGTTTTTAAGAATGTTGTCTGTTGCAGTTTGTTTTGAGGCTTTTTCATGAGAGTATTCAGATGAATTGATTTATGATGACTTGTTTATTATGGATGTTTCCGAAATGTGCTTCTTTTGACATTAAGAAATGCCATTCTCCTGAAACGTGCACTTCTCTTTCAATAACGTCTTTCGTGAGTTAATAAAGGGCGAAGAAATTGAGGGTGGTTTTTAAGAAAATTTGTGCCGACCGGCCAGAGCTCTGACGTCACCACGATGCCAAGTTCATATAATTCACACTTCCAGTGTGAGAAAGGCCTCGCTTATGTTTTCTATGTAAGTGGTACACCACTGCACATTAGAGCCGAAATAAAGAATCTATAAAATAAGAGAGATTGGGGGTCTGCTTGTGTGATTTCGCAATAAAAAGAATTTTAAACTAAAAAGAAACCGAGTGAAAAATGATACTAACAAATTAAATACGTACAAAAATATTTGAAATAAAGTATCCACTTTAAACCTTAAAACTGAGAAAATTGAAAATTTATCCAATAAACCTTTTGGAGTCGGTGCCAAATTTTCCATACTTTTATTTAGCACATAAAAATATTTGGCACCGACTTGAAAAGGTTTCTTGCATTAAAGTTTTAATATTCATAGTTTGAAGTAGATACTTTATTTGAATCTTTTTCGAACGTATTTAAATTTTGAGGATCATTTTACTGAAGTCAGTGTCTTTTTGTTTTAAAATTTGTTCCATTTAAGGCTTTTTGGTTGAATATTTAAGCTTCAAGAACGAGATATATCTTATACAATATGAAATATTTTTGCAAATTAACAAAACATTAAAACAAATACATTAATGCAACTAAAAATGTAACCATAAGGTATGTTAATAAACTAAGTGAAATTTTACAACTCTATTGAATGTAGAATATTTTATTTGAGAAAATTATAATTGCAAAAGGCTTCACAAGAGTGGAATGGCTTTTGATTGTTCATTTTAATTCGGTATTTTCAGAGTATACCAACACTACAAAATTAATAACTAAAAAAGAATTCTATTTTTTCGAATTAACGATCAAAAACAGTTTTTTCACTCTTAAGACAGCGTTAAGCATCAGATCATGCAACGAAGCTCAGATCAATATCCCAAACATCAGAGAGACACTTGTGGAGAGACCTAGGCTAAACACAATATATCACCTACAATCAAATTCATTTTTCTCTTTGTTTTTATTCTTTTTATATGCCCGCATGAGTCTTGAGACTTGTTCGTGGGTAATGAGGTGAATGATGGCAAGGTGAAACATCCAAACCTGAACAAGATTCGAACTCGAGACCTCAGGAACAGCAGCCAACCAGAGTCCTATCTAATCATAGTTAATAAACCATTCCTATATAATAAATATGTTCAGAAGAAATATAGTGTATTTGCAAAAGAATTTATGCACAGACTCGAGTTGTTTACTAAATGATATAAAGTAGAAACTATGAGCCTACTGTACATGAAAAATGGAGTGAGGTACAGAATAGACAAAGAAAAAATGGAACGATAACAAAAGAAAAACCACCAAATACACCAATCAATTAGACTTTATAAACTAATAAAAAATCCAAAAAAATATAAGTAGGCTATTACACAACCAATAATACATGATGTCACAAATAATGTTGTTTATAATGAACTAGCTGGCTCGACGCGAGTTGCTGCGTTCTCATAAAAATTCTCCTTGATTTTATTATTCGCCATCTCCCGCTGAGGTTACATTTCCAATTCAGCAAAGAAGTTAGTCCTAGGGCTCTTCCAGCTGATCATAGAGGCTTCGTTGTTTTCTTAATCACCACCTCTGAATGAAGAAACATTTCAAATTTAAACCTCCTACGACTATAAGGGTAGAAGCTAGGTTTTTGATTTTATTATTCGCCACCTCCCGCTGAGGCTGCATTCCAAATTTCTAGCTGCATTGGTTAACAGATGTCATCAACCTGGCATAATTACATTTCATCATACCCAGTCGTATGTTTCCTACATATTGCAAGGCTCCGACTGCACGGTAGCCTACATGCAAAGTGCAAAGCCTTTTGCTGTTCAAAGACAGCGTAAATAACGCCGCTAAGGGGCCTGCCATATGATTAAAAACTGTTGACTTCTATCAGCTGTTCCTCTAAGCTGTTTGACCAGCAAGTTCAGTAGGTTAGGTCTATAAAATGGATTAATTAATAATAATTATTAGCTCCCCTATTAAAATTAAAAAAAAATATATATACATCGCTGGGCCTAGGAATAAGGAACATCCAAATGAAAAATCATAGCAATTGGTCTAGGCGTTCGTCTGTAATCGTGAGACAGAGAGACAGAGGAAATGCCGATCGTCTTAAAGGATAGACCTCACTATCGTTCGGTCAATTAGGTGGGTTCCGCACCGCCGTGTGGCAATCTTCTGCTAGTATATAACTGGCCCATTTCAACAAATCGGATGCTCCATTCACACGAGCTCCCTCAGTTAGTGACCAGCTTTACAAATCAATACAGGATTTTTACAATGTAGCATTCCTATGTTTGCGCCCAGAACTAGCTGTATTGCAGGCGCAAATGAAATAAAATCATGCCACTATACATGTAAATGTATCAGCCTGTAAATGCATGTAAACTGTGGAGTATTTGCGCCAGCATAACAGTTTTTGCAACTGATGCATATAAATTATTGCATAAATGTGATAATATAAAGACGCTAGTCACATTCACAAGCTTAATAACAAGAATTGAATTTATAGTTATCACTTGAAAATTACATTTTCCTCTGACATTAATTGCCTAATAAGATTTCGTAAAGGTAAAACTTTGTCGATTGAAAGGAAATTTGCAACTTACCTTCCCGTCTAAGTTTAAATGCTGTCTTAATATAAGATTATATTGGTATTTTGTTTCATTTTGTACCAGCATCCCGTTTTCCGATTGAGGTAGTAAGTCCTCAAATTATCCGATTTTCAACATTTTGGACCTGGAAAATTTTCTTCATTGGTTGGTATTTTTTTACATCTTTTTCATTCTAGACACAGAGAAAATATCGAATTATTGCAAAATTTAAAAGAGTGAATAATTGCTCATTTTATAAACAAGTAATTATATGTTTCCATTTCAAAAAGATGGTGTAACAGTTTTTGAGCATCCACTGAAAGTTTAACACTAATACTAACGAAAAAATGGCTTGTCATATTATTTTCAATAATTGAGCTAGTTACATAGTCAATATAGAGTGGATTTTTTAAAAGTGTGTTCAATACAACATTCATCCCCGGCTGCAAAAGCTACAGAGTAAGTATAAATCAATGAGTGCATTTCAAGTGAATAAAAAAAACAAATTGGTGTACTTCAATTTATGTACATTTATCGAAAAGACAATTTCAAACAGTTTTATTTCAAGTCATGACAAGTTCAATAAATTTATACTTAGGTACTTAATTTGCTAATACTTGAAAACATGTTTTTAACCATCCTTGGCCTTTAATGGACGAACTGCAATGATTCCACCCTTGCTCACATTGCTACAATAAAGTAAGCGGTGTTCGTTGGAGGTCATATCAAATTCTAGCACCCAAGTATACAAACTGTTGTTTCAAGACGGGCGCGTTGTAGTAGCCTACTGTTATTTCTCTATGAACTGTGCTCAATACTCATTCTGAAGAATATAGGTACGTTTGTAGAAATGCATTAAGCTTGTCAGTTGTAGTGAATGAAACTGTTTGAAATTGTCTTCAAAGAATTAATATTCACGTTGGTATTTACATTAATTTGTTAATTTTTTATTCACCTATGGCATGAGCTCAATGATTTATACTCATCCTGTACAGTGTATATAATGATGTTCCAGTAAGCAGACAAGTATAATACTGTGCTGCCAAATATACCATTATTTAGTAAAACACTATAAACCTGATACAGTACAGTTTAGATTTGATATAGAATGGCATACAACTAAAATACATAATTAATTAGCGGGTGAAAATAATTTTCTAAGCAATGTATAATTATCTATGTGATTATTCAGATGCAAATAACATTTCCGCACATTAAGTACTTGAATATAATACACAACCGATCCAATATTTCAGGGGAAAAGACAGCCTTTATTGCTTACCATGC
This sequence comes from Conomelus anceps, assembly GCA_948455865.1. Classification (NCBI taxonomy): domain Eukaryota; kingdom Metazoa; phylum Arthropoda; class Insecta; order Hemiptera; family Delphacidae; genus Conomelus; species Conomelus anceps. The sequence goes on from OX418221.1 coordinate 6,105,227, forward strand.
TTTATTTGCCTCCCACCTGAGATATGGCATCGTGGCCTGGGGTTCAGCATCTCAGGTGCACCTCAATAAGATCCTTATAATCCAAAAGAGGGCACTCAGAACCATTCTTGGAGTGAGCATAATGGAACACTGCAAACCACTTTTCAGGAAGCACAAGCTACTTACAGTGATCTCTCTCTATATCCTGGAAACTACAATCCTGGCAAGGAAAACTAATCCCTCAAAGAGGTGTGATAAGCATGGGTACAAAACGAGGAATTTCGAGGACATGGACCTTCCAAGGCACCGCCTGAAAAAATTCAAAGATTCTCCAGCCTATGCAGGAGCCTACCTTTTCAACCTACTGCCGACATCCTTAAAGGCCCTGGAAGGAAACAGGCTCTTTGCCGCTGCACTCAAGCAATATCTGACAGCCCGACCTTACTACACACTGACAGAGTATGTCCAAGATCACACTTTCCAGCATCTGGCAGGTCGAGCAGCGGACCACATCCACTGACCTCAAAAATGAGGAAAATTTGACGATTCCCCGGTCACTGCACTGCGGTGAAGATGTAACAAGTAACAAGTAATAAGTTACATGCTAAGAAAATCAATAGGTTAGGTTTAGCTTTGGTGCAGATATAGGCTATTGTCTATTACTTTGATGGATTAGATACGGAAGTGCAATCCAGATTTGTAACATGTGAGGTAATCAGTAGTAGTGCGATTTGACTGTTTACTATTGATGCATCGATCTTGATGTTCAAAATCGCTCTTGATGTGCGACCTAATGTTCAAAATCTGAAAACAATAATAATAAGCGTATGGCTTTCAATGGTGGGGAGACCCTTACGGCTTACGGGTACTTCCACCTCGCCGTTTGTGCCATGTTACGGGGAACATGGTGGACCTACTATTTTAGGTGGGTTCCGAAAACAATAGCAACATGTCACAAGTCACAAACGACAGAAGCCCAAAAGACAAGCTTAACCTCTACCGTGATAAATACAAACACAAACATATTGCACTGGTAAATATTTTTATTAATTCAACGTCAAGTAAAATTTACAAAACTTACCGAAGTGGAACAGAGCAATAAAAAACGAAACTACACAATGCATTTCCAATAATCAAAATATTATTCATCAAAATATTTTATGTTCTGCCAAGTGGGACTATTAATGGGAGTATGGGTCCGACAACGAAACAGCCGTCAGCAGGCATTGTCATTGAAAAACCAGCTGTTTCCGGTTAAATCGTAAAGTTTTGTTATGGTCTATCTACTGGTAGGGTCGGGCAACTGGTACATACGACATTGAATCGTAAATTTAATTATGGTCTACCTACTGGTAGGGTCTATCAACTGCCGAGTCGGGCTACTGGTAGCCAACCTACAAGTATAGCTGGTCATGTGGGCGGGATACCAGTAGCCCTACTCGGCAGTGCCCGACCATAATCGAATTTACGACAGCATTACGTTTTTATACGAAGGCATAAAAGACTTAATTTCTAGACCTTTGACTCATATCTTCAATCTCAGTTTGTCAAATGGAACTTTTCCTAAAGCAATGAAAAATATTTGTGTTAGACCTATACATAAGATGGGAGATAAATTAATTATAAGTAATTATAGACCTATTTCATTAATCAGCAATATATCAAAAATTTTAGAAAAGCTAGTTAAATTAGTCTACGATTAGTGAGCTATCTGGAAAGGAACCATATATTATCTCCAAACCAGTTTGGATTTTGTAAAGGAATAAGCACAGAGTTAGCAGTTCTGGAGTTATCTAAATTTGTTACTCAGAATCTAGAGGAGAAAAATAAATGCCTAGCAGTATTTTTAGACTTAGCAAAGGCCTTTGACTCAGTATCCCATGATTTATTAATAAAAAAACTTGAGGCAATAGGCATAAGGGGGGTATCACTTGAATGGTTCAAATCCTACCTCAATAACCGACAACAAAGGACAAAAGTTGAGAGCCATATGAGTGCAGAAGGGTCCATGAAGTTTGGAATACCACAAGGGCCTGTTCTGGGTCCAATTTTATATTCAATTTTTGCAAATGAGCTGTGCTCCATTCAAATCCAAGGTAGGGTGATAGCCTTTGCAGATGACACAGCACTCCTCTTTCAAGGAAATAACTGGGAAGAAGTATTTCAAATAGTCGAAACAGAACTTTCAAAAATCACTAGATGGCTGGGAAATAATTTACTCTCATTGAATGCAGAAAAAACCAAATTTTTAACATTTTCTTTAACTGATAGTACCAAACCATGTAAGACATCAATAAAACTTCATTATTGTGTTAGAATTAATAACAATTGTAATTGTCCACTGATAGAACGCTCAGATAGTATTAAATATCTTGGGATAATAGTAGACGACTTATTAAAATGGGATAAGCACATATCATATACAACTACAAAAATAAGGAAGCTAATATATAAATTTTATCAGCTGAGGCATATTCTTAATAAAGAAATGATAAAAACAGTGTATTTTACATTAGTTGAATCTCTTATAAGATATGGTCTGTTAGTTTGGGGGGCCACAAATTATAGTTTTGTGGATCCAGTTTTCAAAATCCAAAAACGTATTCTAATGATAATGGGGAATAGGGAAGCCCGCTTCCCAACCAGTGAACTATTCATGGAAAATAGATTACTTAGTGTTAGGCAATTGTATATTTTGTTGTTAATTACTTATATAAAGAAAAATGAAAATGAAAATAATATTATAACTCATAGCCACAATACTAGAATAAGAAGCCTCAATTATCAGGATGTACCCAGAATGAATAACACAGCTTTTGGACAAAGATCAATAGGATATTTAGGGCCAACAATTTACAATAGAATTCCACTGGAAATAAAAGAAGAAGGCAATGTTAATAGATTTAAAAAAAAATATTAGGGATTGGTTGTATAATATTGGAGTCCACAGTAGTGAGGAGCTCATAGTAAATAGGATGTGAATAGAAATACGATTATGCATACTTAGGTAGTTTTAGGCAGTAAATAGTTTTTATTATTGTATTAGTTATAATGGCTAGTTAGGAATAGTATAGTATAATAGTATAAGCTTGATCTAAGGTTTACATTGATGATCACCCCGACACATAGTTTTATAGTGGGGTATCATATTTTTTTACATTTAGGAATCAAATTAGCAATCAGTTTTTTCTATTGAATAATATATTATTGTAATGTTTTGAGCTTATATTAATAAACTCCTCTGGATATGTTTTCCATCATCCAGAGAAATTATTATTATTATAATTATAATTATTATTATTATTATTATTATTATTATTATATAGCATTACTTTATAGTTGACAGAGCAATAAAAAATGTTGCCTTGTTTATTTGTTACTTTACTTTTAATTAAACAAAAACATTGTTCAAAGAAATTTTTTATTGTGTTGAAACAAGTATTCTGTTATGAAAATTATAAATTAAATTTCTGTTCAGCTTTTATTTGATTAGGCTATTCATCTTTCTTACATTTGTTATATACCCAGAGTAGATAAGCTTGTACATTACTTTTATTTGCATAAACACTTTGTTTAAAGGAACCTTTTATTATGTTGAAGTGAGTTTTTTATTATGAGAATTAGCAATGAAATTCCTGTTTATCCTTTATTTGATTTTTCATCTTCCTTATATTGGTTATATATAATAATGAGAGTTGATATGCTTACATATGGTACAAAAATATGTTCACCAGTCATTCATCATGCTTCAATTCGCCTACTGTATTCTCTGAATAATATGAATGTGATCTGTGAATAATTTGAACTTTGCCATTTTCAAGACTGATTTTAAACAAGACGTATAACTAGTAACCCGCTGATATTCTATACTAGCTATTGTGCCCGTCCTTCGTACGGATTATGTTTAGAAATAAGACTAAATATGTTTCGGCTTTTTTGATAGCAACGATCATGAAGTTGTTAGCAGCTTAGGCCCCTTTCAGCCGATACAGTTTTTTTGCGGTACGGTTTTTTTACTGTACGGCGTCAACTGTACTGTGATGTTCACACGGTCCGGCTTTGCTGCTTATTGCTGTGCTCTCCTCCTTCTTCCATTGCGCTTCCTTCTTCTTCTTCTTCTTCAGTGGCCCTACAACCCAGGACGGGTCTTGGCCTGCCCTAGTAATTGTCGCCAACGGTCCCTATCCAGCGATCGTTTAAATGTCTGTTCCTTTACTAAATTCCTTGAGGGCCGTCCATTCCTATCATTTTGTGCTTCCATAACAAATGTTTTTTTATGGAGTGGGGGAGTTAGCCCCACATCCGACCCCCAACCTGGAGGACCAGGGAATTTTTTCAGGTTTCCTTCCTTAGCCTTTAACAAACCAATGCTGAACTACAAGGCAGCAGTCAATTTTCTATTGGGGTTTTCTTCCCCTAGCCTTTGGATTTCCATTGACCTCCATCTGCAAGGCAGCAGTTTCTATGCTGGTTTTGGTCCACCCCGGGTATTTCATTTCCCCAGTACCACCTATATCTAGGAGGCATCCCCCAATCCGCCACCTGGGGAGGCGCCCGATAGGAGACCGGCAACTCCCACCATTGCGCTTCCAGTTCAGTTTTATTTATTCCAGTCCAGGATTTTTTTTATTTGTGTAAGATTTTTTTAAATAAGTTTCTTACTGAAGGTTTCTCTTAAATTTTGATCAAAGTACGCAAATTCTGGTTTCAATATTCTACACATTTTTCTCTCATTATTTTTATATTAATCTTAAGTCTTGTCCCACAAGGCGGGTCTCTCATATATTAGAGAAATTAAATTTTCACAATTAATATCTTCCACTTCTGGACACTGGAATTCACTAATAAGAAGATCAATGCTGAAGAATATCAATGCTGACGATCTGAAGACTGCTTCCAGCGTAATAAGCGTATCGTTTGAACATATCCATTACCGGTACAATACATGTGCCACCGGATACGGATAGTTATTTTGTGGTACAGCTGATTTTAGTGATACAGTTTTCGAAGACAAAACCGAATGTAGAAATTGGCTAGAACAGCTTTTTTACTGGATCCAGTCGAAACATACAATATGAAATGTACATGCAAACGAAAGCACTGCAAAATAACTAATACAGCAAATTTACTGTACCGCACAAAAACTGTATTGTGTGAACGGGCCCTTAGTAAACAACTTAGAACGTCAGCAATTCAGTGACAGGTATCGGAGAGAATGTTTTTTGAGAACAGCTGATTAATATATCATGATAAATTACGTGATTTGCTCTTATGTGGTAATAATAGTGCTACCTGGCGAATTCCCAAGAGCCTAGCACAAATCGCACCTTCCTAAAATGTTAATTTTTGTTTTGATAAATTTAAATTAGAAAATTTTGTTTTTTTCAACAAAGAAATAATTGATAAAACATAAGATGAGCTTTGATTCACCAGACATATGTTCCCTAAAAGACTGCAATGCTCCGACTACACAAGTCTGCAGACAGCATAAATAACGCCGCGAAGGGCCCACCATTTATATTTGACAACAGCTGATTGATATATCATGATAAATTACGTGATTTGTTCTTATTCTTATGTGGTAATAAAACTTGGAAGAAATGTATCCAAAATCGCACAATACTTGGTTTTTAAACGTTTATTATTCTGTTAAAAAAAAAGTTAATTTAGTTTTTTATAGCTAAAGACATTGTCAAAAAGGTTTTTAATACTGATAAATAACTTAAATCCAGATCGATGCTCTCGTTTTTCAGGAGAAGGCCGCGTAAAATGTATCCAAAATCGCAAAACACTTGGTTTTTAAACGTTTATTACTCTGTTAAAAAAAGTCAATTTAGTTTTTTATAGCTAAAGACATTGTCAATAAACTGTTCAATACTGTTCAATAACTAAAATCCCGATCGATGCTCTCGTTTTTGAGGAGAAGGCCGCGAAAAATGCCTTTGCGGCCGTGACAGACAGACAGACAGACAGACAGAAAGTGAGATAAGACTATTTTCGGCTTATTTAATGTATAAAACGTAAAAATAACCAAAAAATATACAATTCTGATAAATGTACAGACAAAACTCTAATTTTATTTATATAGACAAGAGGGCATTGGAAGTTTGAACGTTGACATGGAGATTGAAATTAACCAATCAGCGATCAGCACAAAAGTGAACCGTCAAATTTGAAATTATGAGTGTACTACTGTACTTGGTCATTTTAAATTGAAAAGTAGAAAATAAATTGAAAAATGTATTCCTACTCTGCAAACTTATTATTCACTTTGTTATCATGCCAACAGCCTAGATGAAGATTAATACAATAAGGAGCATTATGACAGTAAAAATTTGAGATTCAAACAAATGAACCAACATTGTCAAGAAAAACTTGCTAGTTTGTTGTAATTCAAACACAATACTGGAAATCAACTGAACAATTCAACTTGAAACAGGGAGCTGAACTTGGCTACTGTATTTCAACCAAACCTTCTGCTTTTCATAGCATGTTAATTTAAGAGACGGACAGACAAGGGTACGATTTCAATAAGACCCTGTCGGTTCATTAAAATTACCCAATCGGTTTTCAATTTGTTAAAATAAAAATATTAATAATTATAACTGAGTTTAATCATAGCTGCAGAGGTAGTGGTACGGTAGCCTAGACCCATTATTATCCAACTAAAAATGGGAATTTATATTATTTGCCTGAGAACATGAAGTCTAGTAGGCCTATAACTCTCATGCAGTGTTGGGCCGAGACCTTGTTGTAGTCAAAAGATTTATGGTGAAAATTTTCAATCTTCACTAAAATAAATAGGTCATTTTCCAGAAAATTTTTTTTTTAGATTGAATTAAAAGTAATCCACAGATTTCAATTATATGAAACGCCTAGTGAAATTTTCTTATTGTAATTTATTTGATTTAACACACTATTTATATAATAAGCCTTTGAATATAATATTGTATTATTACTAATATACAAATACCGGTACTAATATACATTGGGCTCTTACTCTTACATATTAGGAGGTATCCTATCTTAATTAGTAATTCATCAAAACAAAACCTTCATAAGGTATTTATAAGATGCGAAATAAAGCTAGCTGTTGGGTGTATGGAAAGAGAGTAAATAGATTAGACTCAAGTAGGCTGTTGTTCAAAAGACTTGGTCTCCTAACTGTACCCTGCTTTTATGTGTATGAAGCTATTATATATGTAATAAAACATATTTTAAAACAAAAAAAGAAACCGACTTCAGTAAAATGATAAAATACTCACGTACTAAAAAGTTTAAAATAAAGTATTAACTTTAAACTGAGAAAATTTTTAATTTCATACAAGTAATCTTTTGAAGTCGGCGCCAAATATTTTATAAATTTTTTTTGGGATGAAGCCCACATATGTCTGAGACCTGTGCGTGGGTAATGAGTTGGATGATGGTGATTGATGATTTGGACCTACAGTTTTAGGTGGGTTCCGAACCACCAGGAAGTGATTGATGAGAAATTCTATCTAATATCAAAACTAACACTGTATTTCAATTAAATATGTGATTTACACTCACTTTTACTGGAATACAGTGTCAGTTTTGATATTAGATTGTTCAATTATTTCGTCATGGAAAACATCACAGAGTAAGTTTATGGGAAATTTGGCGCCGACTTCAAAAGATTACTTGTATGAAATTAAAAATTTTCTCAGTTTAAAGTAAATACTTTATTTTAAACTTTTTAGTACGTGAGTATTTTATCATTTTACTGAAGTCGGTTTCTTTTTTTTTTTGTTTTAAAATATGTTTTATTTTAAGCTTTTTAGTTGAATTTTCAAACTTTGAAAACATGAGAAATTTCTTAAAGCCTACATTATGAAATATTTATCAAATTAGCAAGCCAATAATTAAATTCCTGGATTTCTTGTTCCATGACGAACTGCATTGTTAATATTAACTTTTCATGTGAAATTTAACGACTTGCAGTCAAATATTCATTAAGAATAAGTATAACTTACTTAATCTGTAGGCCGAGCGCTATCGAATCTTTGAGATCCATCCAATAAGATCCAATGAGATCCAATAATTAATTTATAACATCCGAACTTAAGTAACTTAAAATCCACTTATACAAAAAGATAAACTAAGGAAAATTCTACAACGTTTTATTTAATGTGGAATATTGTATTTAGGAAAATTATAATAGCGAAAGGCTTCTTAAAAGTGAAATGGCTTTTGATTCATTTTGATGTGGTCCTTTTCAGAATATACCTACACTGGAATAGTAGGCCTATATTACGTTACAAGTATAGAAAATTGTGTTTACTGAAAATATGATAAGTTAACGCAGGAGATGAAGTTGAGTGCGATATTATCATACAAGTATGGTAAACATCTTCCCGGACGAGTTATGTACGATATTTTTTGTGATATTAATCATATATATTTTTTTAATATAAAATTGCACGAATAACGATACATACATTTGTTGAAAATGTAGTCTGGATGTCACAAAAACAACACTCAACTGAGTTCTTGAAATAACTGGTTGAAAATGTTCATAATTAGAATAAAATCAAACAACAACTGTAACGGTCCTTGACACCAAAGTAGCGGCCACGAAACTATTAGACGGGTGAGTAGAATATTGTGAAACCTGATAATACTTATAACTGATAACTATATGTATTCTGCACTTTACAAACTCTAGCAGTCCATCAAAATATGTAGGTGAATTGAAATGCGACTGCTAGAGTTTGTAAAGTGCAGAATACATATAGTTATCAGTTATAAGTATTATCAGGTTTCACAATATTCTACTCACCCGTCTAATAGTTTCGTGGCCGCTACTTTGGTGTCAAGGACCGTTACAGTTGTTGTTTGATTTTATTCTAATTATGAACATTTTCAACCAGTTATTTCAAGAACTCAGTTGAGTGTTGTTTTTGTGACATCCAGACTACATTTTCAACAAATGTATGTATCGTTATTCGTGCAATTTTCTTTTTAGATTACATATTGGAGATTCCAGTTAAGGAGTATAAATAAATAAATGATAATAAATAAATAATTTATTTTCAAATAAAAATTCAAAACAAACAAATAAAAACAGTATCAAAATACAATGGAGTTTGGAAATATAAATTGATATGCCACCCCTGAGACAAAGCTGTGCGGGGTCAATCTTGGAGTAGCTTAATAGTAGAAAGAAAAACGCTGTGCTTCTTTTGAATATAACATTAATATTGGAATACCTCATCCAGAACATTTATAATACCATAGTATAACTTAGTTCTAAGAAAATCGAAACTTAAAACTCAAAAAAGAAAGATGATAGCAGTTCAACAATCTACTGTTTTCTTGTTAATTAATTAATTAACATAACCCATACTAATTATACGTAAAAGTTTCATTAATAATAATATACTTGAAAAATACGATATTATACAAAGAATACCCTAAACAAAAGTGATACAATACTCTCAGTGATATAGACTCAAGGGATATGTATTATCTATCCTCTTGTATCATTAAAATAAAGTTTCCACAGAATCCTTTTCCAATAGCCACTTCTTAAGCAAATATTTAAAACGGTTCAATTTATTTGCAGTTCTTGTATAAGACAAGTTAAATCAACAATATTATACACTAGTTACCATAATAATTACTATATCAATTAGTTGGGGTGAGGCTAAATTTTGACGTGAAAGGAACTCTTGTACACTATAAAAAGCTATCAACTAAATACTTTTTTTCATAATATAAACTTGAAAAAAACACTTTTAAATGGAAACTAACTCACGTTATGGCGTGACGGCCGTTTCGCTCTGTTGTCTAGAGCATCGTCAGACGACCCACAGTACACTGACTTAAGGTATGAGTTTGAGGGTTATGTATGTTGGAATGGTGCTGGGAATGGTGCTGGTGATGAGTAGGCGGGAGATTTGAAATTGGGATTATTTTGTCAAATAGAGTGTGTGAGAAGAAGTTAAGTTGATCATTTTAAATGTTGTCAGGTTCCTGCTTTGCATGTTTGTAAATCTCATATTGTTCTAAAACATTGAGTTTCTGGCTTTTGTGAGTGAAGTGTATTGTGTCTAAATTAGTGTCAATGTCTGTATAACTGTGGCCTGTTGAAATGATGTGTTCAGCAAAAGTGGAATGTGTGTTTGGGTGTGAGATGGCTCTTGTGTGTTCTTTGAATCTAGTGGTGAATGTCCTGCCAGTTTCAACAGGCCACAGTTATACAGACATTGACACTAATTTAGACACACTACACTTCACTCACAAAAGCCAGAAACTCAATGTTTTAGAACAATATGAAATTTACAAACATGCAAAGCAGCAACCTGACAACATTTTAAATGATCAACTTAACTTCTTCTCACATACTCTATTTGACAAAATAATCCCAATTTCAAACCTCCCACCTACTCATTCCCCCACCCCATCACCATTCCAACACACATAACCCTCAAACTCATACCTTAAGTCAGTGTACTGTGGGTCGTCTGACGATGCTCTAGACAACAGAGCGAAACGGCCGTCACGCCATAACGTGAGTTAGTTTCCATTTAAAAGTGTTTTTTTCAAGTTTATATTACATATTAGTGGAAACAAGATGGATCTTCAACATCACACTTTTTTTCAATTGTTTTTTAATATTCCTATATTTTGAAGACTCTTTAAAAACTGCGGTAGCTTGTTGTAGAGTTTCCTACCAATATAACTTGGTTTTTGTTTGAATAAGCTACTATTGTGACACCACAATTTTGACATTTTGATATCTTTATATAAAATAGGCGAACATGTTTTTTTGTGATGACAACTCCTCCGTGGTTTCTCGACCGATGTTGTTCGTTTGTTCGTCTCATTTGAGAGATCTCATCGAGTAGATGTTTGATAAGGTCTTGAAAGAAGTCATCAAAGTGGACATGAGCAATGAACGAGCAAAGTTTCAATTTTTGCCATTGCTTCATTAACATAGGGATCGGTGAGCTGACAATTTTCACATTTCAACTTATGATACGATGATCAGCTGTTTTGATACAAAAGTTTATTTTTCATTGCTCATTCAGACAGAGAGGGTGGGAGGATAGGATAAAGAGGAAGAGAGAGAGGAAAGAGAGAGAATAGAAGAAGAAGGGGAAGGAAGAGGAGAAGATGAAGAAGACGAAGGAGAAGAAGAAAGAGGAGAAAGAGAAAAAGAAGAAGAAAAAGAAGGAGAAGAAGAAGAAGAAGGATAAAAAGAAGAAGAAGAAGAGGAAGAAGAAAAAGAAGAATGAGAAGAAGAAAAAGAAGAAGTGGAAGAAGCATAAGAAAAAGAAAAGGTAGAAGAAGAAGAAAAAGAAGAAGAGGAAGAAAAAGAAGAAGAGGAAGAAAAAGAAGAGGAAGAAAAAAAATAAAAATAAAAAGAAGAGGAAAAAGAAGAAGAGGAAGAAAAGAAGAAGAAGAAGAAAAATAAGAGGAAGAAAAAGAAGAAGAAGAAGAGGAAGAAGAAAAAGAAGAAGAGGGAGAAAAAGAATAAGAAGAAAAAGAAGAGGAAAAAGAAGGAGAAAAAGAAGAAGAAAAAGAAAAAGAAGAAGAAAAAGAAGAGGAAGAAGAAGAAGAAGAAGAAGAAGAAGAAGCAGAAGAAAAAGAAGAAGTAGAAGAAGAAGAAAAAGAAGAAGAGGGAGAAAAAGAAGAGGAAGAAAAAGAAGAGGAAGAAAAAGAATAATAATAAAAAGAAGAGGAAAAAGAAGAAGAGGAAGAAAAGAAGAAGAAGATGAAAAAGAAGAGGAAGATAAAGAAAAATAAGAGGAAGAAAAAGAAGAAGAAGAGGAAGAAGAAAAAGAAGAAGAGGGAGAAAAAGAATAAGAGGGAGAAAAAGAATAAGAAGAAAAAAGAGAAAGAAGAAGGAGAAAAAGAAGAAGAAGAAAAAGAATGAAAATAAAAAGAAGAGGAAAAAGAAGAAGAGGAAGAAAAGAAGAAGAAGAAGAAAAATAAGAAGAAGAAAAAGAAGAGGAAGATAAAGAAAAAGAAGAGGAAGAAAAAGAAGAAGGAGAAGAAGAAAAAGAAGAAGTGGAAGAAGCAGAAGAAGAAGAAGAGGAAGAAGAAAAAAAGAAGAGGGAGAAAAAGAATAAGAATGAAAAGAAGAGGAAAAAGAAGAAGGAGAAAAAGAAGAAGAAAAAGAACGAGAAAAAGAAAAAGAAGAAGAAAAAGAAGAGGAAGAAGAAGTAGAAGAAAAAGAAGAAGTAGAAGAAGAAGAAAAAGAAGAAGAGGGAGAAAAAGAATAAAAATAAAAAGAAGAGGAGGAAAAGAAGAAGAAGAAGAAAAAGAAGAAGAAAAATAAGAAGAAGAAAAAGAAGAGGAAGAAAAAGAAGAAGAAGAAAAAGAAGAAGGAGAAGAAGAAAAAGAAGAAGTGGAAGAAGCAGAAGAAAAAGGAGAAGAAGAAGAATAGGAAGAAGAAAAAGAAGAAGAGGGAGAAAACAATAAGAAGAAAAAGAAGAGAAAGAAGAAGGAGAAATAGAAGAAGGAGAAGAAGGAGAAGAGGAAGAAGAAAAAGAATAAGAAGAAAAAGAAGAGAAAGAAGAAGGAGAAAAAGAAGAAGAAAAATAAGAAGAGGAAGAAAAAGAATAAGAATAAAAAGAAGAGGAAAAGAAGAAGGACAAAAAGAAGGAGAAAAAGAAGAAGAAAAAGAAAAAGAAGAGGAAGAAGAAGGAGAAGAAGAAGAAGCAGAAGAAAAAGAAGAAGTAGAAGAAGAAGAAAAAGAAGAAGAGGGAGAAAAAGATGAAGGAGAAGAAGAAGAAGAGGAAGAAGAAAAAGAAGAAGAGGGAGAGGGAGAAAAAGAATAAGAAGAGAAAGAAGAAGGAGAAAAAGAAGAAGAAAAATAAGAAGAGGAAGAAAAAGAAGAAGAATAAAAAGAAGAGGAAAAAGAAGAAGGTGAAAAAGAAGGAGAAAAAGAAGAAGAAAAAGAAGGAGAAAAAGAAGAAGAAAAAGAAGAGGAAGAAGAAGAAAAGTGTTTAAAGTGTCTGAGAAATATAGAAATTAGGCTATTATTATTATTATTATTTTTTTTTTTTTTGAGAAAATATTTAAAGCTTTTTTTGTGTCCACGAGTTCCTTTCAAATTGAGCCTCACCACAACCAATTTGAATTGTAATTGTGGTAGCTAGTGAATAAGAATGGTGATATTGTTTATCAGACTTGACTTGTGTTACACTCTTATATGATATATACTTATAATTCAATGTTATGGACAGAAGCGTGGACGTTATAACGTGGAGGGAAACCTTTGTGAGGGCAAACGATGGCCCGGCAATAATATAGTAGTTTATGCAACGATTTTATTTTGACCCTTATTAAGGCACGAGTTAGATGTAAGTTATAACACGAGCGAATGCATCAATTGTGAAACTATAATGTATACATTATGACATGGTCGTAGATAAAGTCAATTATTTAAAAGATATTTGCTCGTCTAGGGTTTTAAAAGTATTGTACCACTCTCTAGTTGAATCAAGATTGATGTATGGTATTATTTGTTGGGGTGGAGCATATTTTACTAGCCTTAGGACTTTATTGACAGCTCAGAAGCACATAATCAGACTTATATCACTAATCAAAGCAGAAGAGTAAATTCATTTTCATACTTCTCCCTGAGGCACTTATTTTCCGCAATAAGCTTGTCATTGTCGAACTCCATTTCTTCCAATTTGATCTCCATTTGATGAATTTCTTCACTTTTCTTGGCTGAAATTCCATTGGCAATTGCAAGTGTTCTCTCTACTTCTTCCAACCGATTCCTTGCTAACAGCAATTCGCCTTCTTTGTCATTGAGCACCTCTTTGAGATGTGACACTTCATTTTTCTGTGTTTCAGTTGAAACCAACAATACATTGTCATCTTCTTCTTCATCCAGTACAGCAAGTGCCAATGAAGCAGGCGAAGATAATACTTTTCTCTTCTTTTCGCTTCTTTCGCTTCTTTTACTGTAGTCACATTTACATACTTCAGGTCATACTTCTGGGAAATTTACAATGAGTGCATTTATGATCTGTTCACACCGCCGCTAACCTCAAACAGTCAAAGGAAACAGCTCAAACTGGGAGAAGATTCTGCAAAAAATACTTTCATCAAAGACCTGAAGTATGTAAATGTGACTACAGTAAAAGAAGCACTTAGAGTGCTGTTGTATGGCCGTAATAATTCGCAAGTGGCTGTGACTGCTTTGCATGAAAAATCAAGCAGAAGTCACTGCATTTTTACTCTCACTTTGGTCTGTAGTCCAAAACTAGCAGCCTTGGGGGAAGAGATTGTGATCAGCCAGTTGTCTCTATGTGATCTAGCCGGAACTGAGTGGCAAAAAAAAGTGCTGAATGTTGGAGAGAGGCTGAAGGAATCTCAGCATATCAACTGCTCCCTGCATATCAACTGCTCCCTTCATTGGCACTTGCTGTACAGGATGAAGAAGAATATGACAATGTATTGTTGGTTTCAACCGAAACACAGAAAAATGAAGTGTCACATCTCAAAGAGGTGCTCAATGACAAAGAAGGCGAATTGCTGTTGGCAAGGAATTGGTTGGAAGAAGTAGAGAGAACACTTGCAATTGCCAACGAAATTTCGGCCAAGAAAAGTGAAGAAATTCATCAAATGGAGATCAAATTGGAAGAAATGGAGTTCGACAATAACAAGCTTATTGCGGAAAATAAGTGCCTCAGGGAGAAGTATGAAAATGAATTTACTCTTCTGCTTTGATTAGTGATAAGTCTGATTATGTGCTTCTGAGCTGTCAATAAAGTCCTAAGGCTAGTAAAATATGCTCCACCCCAACAAATAATACCATACATCAATCTTGATTCAACTATAGAGTGGTACAATACTTTTAAAACCCTAGACAAGCAAATATCTTTTAAATAATAGACTTTATCTACGACCATGTCATAATGTATACATTACAGTTTCACAATTGATGCATTCGCTCATGTTATAACTTACATGTAACTCGTGCCTTAATAAGAGTCAAAATAAAATCGTTACATAAACTACTATTACAAATGATGTATGGATGACATAGTTTTTCTAGTAATGGCTGATGTTTTTAGTACTTGATGTGTGTCATCTAACGAAAATGAGAAATTGATGTTGACCAGCATTACAATTTTCTCCTCACACCTGAAAGCCTTCTGGTATAATTTGGTTATCTTTGACTCACGATAAGGAATTACACTGCTGTATGGTCTGTTTTGATTCTCGCAAATCACTTGAAAACACCTGCTGAGAACATGCAGGAAGCAGTTGATATGCTGAGATTCCTTCAGCCTCTCTCCAACATTCAGCGCTTTTTTTTGCCACTCAGTTCCGGCCAGATCACATAGACACAACTGGCTGATCATGATCTCTTCCCCCAAGGCTGCTAGTTTTGGACTACAGACCAAAGTGAGAGTAAAAATGCAGTGACTTCTGCTTGATTTTTCATGCAAAGCAGTCGCAGCCACTTGCGAATTATTGCGGCCATACAACAGCACTCTCAGCGCTTCTTTTACTGTAGTCACATTTACATACTTCAGGTCTTTGATGAAAGTATTTTTTGCAGAATCTTCTCCCAGTTTGAGCTGTTTCCTTTGACTGTTTGAGGAGAGCGGCGGTGTGAACAGATCATAAATGCACTCATTGTAAATTTCTCAGAAGCTTATCCACAACGAGTATGTACAATCAGGCTTCAATGGAACAGATGACTCTTTCTCCTTAGTAGTGTCAAGTCTGGTGTTTTAAAGTCAAATCCACTTTCTGAAATGAGAAAAGCATTCATCATAATTTATCTTCCATTTTAATCTGTACATTTTACATTTCAACAAAAATTAATGAGAATGAAAGCATTTTGAGAATTTTCTACTTGTAATGTGACTGCTACTAGTACCGTATGACAGACAGTTGCTTCTCCTCTCACACATCTCATGCTAAACCTGTCAACCTTTATTTATATGTAATTGTGACAGTGTCTTTCAGTGTCTATGGAAAGATTCTCTTTTTAATATAGGCCCGTTACTTTAAAATTTTAATTTAAAATTGAACTATAACATTTTAATTTAAATATAATACAAACCCACTTGCTAATAGTGTCGTAACTACTTAGTCAGTAGAAAATATTATTAGTCATTAAAATGTTACTGGAATAATTTCAATTTCAGAAAGCACTGGCACATTTGGAATGCAGTCACCACTGGACAGCCGCTGTGTGACATTTAGTCAAGCACATAAATAATACTGTTATGGGTTCTATGTCTGAAATAACGCTTGCAATACTTAAATTTATCACTCGCACTTTATTTACACAAATAATCACAACACTCACTGTTCAGTAATGTCTTACAGAAAAATAAGCAATTAAAAACAGATAACATGATATTGTTCAACTGATAATGAGTTCTCAATAAACTGTACAAAAATCAATCACTAAAAGTTAAAAGGCCGATCTAATATTAATTAATAAATGTACAATAAACTGTCCAATAATATTCAAAAAGAAACGTCGAAAAAGAACACTTAACTTATGTAGCATTAGTCCATAATACAACAAAAACTATTTAGCAGCTCACTGGTATGAATTAAACAGGAAAAATAATTATCTCTATAGTCACTGAGAAAGAATTATCACTATATATAGACACAATATAGAACTGAAACAATTTGTTTATCACGACGAATTTTCAAAGACAACTGAACTAATTTACAAATGCATTCACCTTAAATAGGTTTTTCAACAATTGAGCAATTTCTACATTTTTCTTTCATCTTCTGAATAAATAAATCAAGGAAACTGGAACTTTCTACAATATTCGATGATACTCCAATAATTTCTAATCAAACAACTAGAACATTCTACTAATTACCAAGTAAATACTATAAAAGTGTCAAAAGCAGTGTAATTAATTGCTTAAAAGTAAACATTTACATAGCAGATAATGCCAAGAACCACTGTGCCCTTTTCCTCTCCACTCACTGCAATTTCATATTTGCTACACTACCCCCACCTTAAGAGATTGTTCTGTCCCAGAACAAAAGCACTTAGGTTAGTTTGGATCGGGTCTGGTTTCTGGCTGGTTCCTCATTGGTCTTCCAAGGGTTGTAGATGCAGATGGTAATCTGGACACTAGTGGATTTGAACACCTCCTCCAGCATTGGCTTCACAATTGTCCAATCCAGGCCATCATATCCGCTTCCAAGCCGTGGTTTGCCAAGTTTCCTAACTCCTAGTTGTTGCATTCTGTCCCTCAGCTGAACCAAGCAAGTCCACAACGTGTCATAGGATGCCGTCATCTCTGGCTGTCCCTTAGTCACCAGGTAGAAGAGATGTTGACCATGTCGCTGCAGATGAAGAACATTTCCTTCCTTGGGCCCTTGTTGTTCCAGGTCTCCAAGACCACCAAACTTCTTCCTGAAGACTGTAGCAATGCCTCGAGATTCTGCTAAGTTGCTGGTGACACAATCCGCCAGTGCATACTCCTTGGGCAGGGTGAACAGATCCCTTTCACTTATCTGGATCATTTTCCCAACTGTTGTTGAACTGCAATTATCAGTAGACTTCTCTGTGGATATAGTATGCTGAACCTGAGCTGCATGTTCTTCCTCAGCATCATTGCTACCATGGAATGGAGTCAAACGATTGAAATGTACTATTCTTGGCTTCCCTCTTGGAGGTTTTCTTATCTGGTATACCACATCTTTGATCCTAGTCACTACCTCAAAAGGTCCTTCCCACTGATTTTGAAGCTTTGGAGAGTAGCCATGAATCCTCCTTGGGTTGTATAACCAAACTAGGTCTCCTGCTTGGTATCCACCTTGGTCAGCTTTGATGTCATACCACTCCTTCATCTTAAGGCTTGCTTCATCAAGATTGGTGCGGACTTTCTCATGAGTCTCATTCATGTGTTTCCTCAGTTGGGTGATGTAGTCTTCCTCCTGGAATGTCTCACCAGGCTTGCTTCCAAACTGAAGATCACATGGTAGCCGTAGATCTCTACCAAAGATTATGTGAGCTGGTGTTTCCCTTGTGGATTCATTAATGGAGCTACAATGTGCCATCAAAAAGAAATGGAGATGTTAATCCCAATCATGCTGATTGTCTGAAACCACTTTCCTCAGATATCGCTGCATGGTCCTGTTCATTCTCTCTACCATGCCATCTGACTTTGGGTGCAATGGAGTGGTCCATTTCTTCCTGATGCCCATCAACTCACACACTCTGCTGAACACTTATGACTCAAAGTTTCTCCCTTGATGTGAGTGCAGCTCTAATGGCACACCAAAACGACTGAAGAACATCTTTATCAACACATCAGCCACTGTGATTGCTTCCTGGTTTGGTAAGGCATATGCTTCAACCCATTTACTGAAATAATCCATGGCTACTAGGATGTATTTGTTTCCATCATTGGTTGTGGGAAATGGTCCAGCAATATCAATAGCCACACACTCAAATGGTGCCCCAACATTATAGGTCTTCATTGGTGCCCTTTTCTTCCTTTGTGGACCATTGGCTGCTGCACAAGTTGTACATTTCTTACACCAATCTCTGATGTCCTCCTTCAAGTTGGGCAAGTAGAATCTTTCTCTGTCTTTTTCTAATGTTTTGTGAAGTCCAAGATGACCACCAGAACTTCCATCATGCAAACTCCTCAGTACTTCAGGTATGTGGTTGTTTGGGACAATCACTTGTTGCCTTTTCTGGTCCCCTGCTGCATTTTCATCTTAAGGACACCATCATTTTCAATAATAGAGTCCCACTGTGCCCAATACATCTTGACACTTTGAGATAGAGGTGCTATTTCCTGCCAAGTTGGTCTTCCATGTCCTGAATGTTTCCAATCCCAGAGGTGCTTCAAGTCAGGATCTCTTCTCTGGTCTTCCTGCAGCTTGTTGCTCTCCCAAAGATCAGCAATTACAGTAGTTCTTGTCAAGATGCCTTCCTTGTGGTCATGGTGGGAACAGTGCTTACAATCTTCTTCACAGGGTCTCCTTGAAAGAACATCTGCATTTCCATGACTGATCCCTGCTCGATGAACTGATTCAAAATTGTACTCCTGGAGTTGTTTAATCCAGTGTGCCACTTGTCCTTCAGGAGTTTTGAACCAGAGTAGCCACTTCAGTGCTGCATGGTCTGTCCTCAGGAGAAAATGTCTTCCATAAAGATATTTGTGGAAGTGTCCAACAGCCTTAACCACTGCTAGAAGCTCCCAGTGGGTGACACAGTAGTTGCACTCAGGTTTTGACAGAACTTTGCTGAAATATCCAATTACCTTTTCCACTCCTTCCTGCACCTGAGAAAGTACTCCTCCAATGGCCACATTACTGGCATCTGTATCCAGGATGAATTTTCCTTTTGCCTTAGGGTAACCAAGGATCGCCAGTCAAGGTAACTATCAACCAGTGCTTGCCTCAGCTCATCAAATGCATGTTGACAGTTCTCATCCCAAACAAAGCTGCTCTTGTCCTCAGTCAACTTGGTCAGAGGTTTAGCAATGTTGGAGAAACCCTTCAAAAACCGCCTATAATAAGTGCACAGACCAAGAAAGCTTCTCACTTCATGCTTGTCATGTGGAACTGGCCACTTGGTTACAGCCTCTATTTTCTCTGGGTCTGGGGCAACTCCAGCATCAGAGACAACATGTCCCAGATAGTTGACTTGTCTTCTGAACAAGTTGCACTTCTTTGGATTCAGTCTCAGATTCGCCTGCCTCAGCCTCTGGAATACTTGCTCCAGGTTGTGTAGATGATGACTGAAGGACTTTCCCAAAACAATTATGTCATCCAGGTAAACTAAACAGGTCTCCCAAGACAATCCTCTCTACACACTGTCCATTAGCCTCTCGAATGTAGCTGGAGCATTACACAGCCCAAATGGCATTACCTTGAACTGCCAAAGACCTTCACCTATTGAGAAAGCAGTCTTTTCTTTATCCCCTGGCTTCATGCCCACTTGCCAATACCCACTCTTGAGGTCTAGTGTTGAGAATAGTTTACATCCCTCAAGGCTGTCTAATGTGTCATCAATCCTTGGCAGAGGATAACTGTCCTTCTTGGTGACATTATTCAGTAATCGATAGTCTATGCAGAATCTCAACGATCTATCTTTCTTTTTTAGCAGCACCACTGGAGAAACCCAAGGACTGTTTGAAGGTTCTATGACATCATCTTCTTCCATTTCCTTGATGACTTTCCTGGCTTCCTCCCTCTTTGCTAATGGCAATCTTCTTGGATTTTGATGTATGGGCCTAGCATCACCAGTATCTATTGCATGCTGTACAATATTTGTTCTTCCTTTTGGACCTGCCCCAATTTCGAAGACATCCTGGTATCTGGTGATGAAGTCTTTCACTTTGGTGGCCTGTTCAGCTGTAAGGTTCTTGCAGGTGGTAGAAGTGAATTCCTGAAGTTCCTTTGGAAGTCCTTGGTTCACTTGCTGAGACTTCTGGATCTGTCTCACCACTGATGAGGCTGTTGAACAGTGTCCAAGCATGCTTCCTCCTTTTAGAGTGATCTTGTAGTCATTCACATTCATGATGCATACTGGGAACTTGTTGCTGGTCCAAAATAAAGTTCTTGCCACTAAGACTCCTTGATGCAAGTTGTCATCTTGTCCTTCTGGTTCCAATAGTGCACTCTGCCCTTCCTCCATGTCATCCTGTATTCTCCCATAGGCCACAACCTGGCTCCTTGCTGGTAGGGTGATGTTGGTGAGTAACAATACTCTGCTACTGCTTGGCTTCCCTGGGTGAAGTATGACCTCTTCTTCTCCAATTACAACAGTTTTCTTATTCAAGTCCAACTTGAGACCAAACTTGTTGAAGAAATCCATCCCAAGTATAACATCTTCTTGTATATCTGCCACTAACACTTGATGCTTGAAGTTACTGCCACCAATAAGGAGGGTAGCAGCTGGTTCACCAAAAACTGTAGCCAAATCCCCTGTAGATGTATGGATTGTCTACCTTGTTGACTTAATTTTCTTCTCATCACAGACTGCGCTCCTATTCAGGATGGTCATGGTAGCTCCTGTGTCAATAAGTAGTTGTCTTGCTTGTCCATCCACAATGCCATCTATATACAAACTACTTCTGCTGCCAGCAAGAGATGCCACCTCTGCTTTTCTTACTGGGGCCTTCTGCTTGTGGGTTGACAGCTGCCCCTCCCTATCAACCCTCTTTAGTTTACCTGCTCCTTCTTTTCTCCTGGTTTGGCAGAACACTTGCTTCTAACAGTCATGTCCAATCTTTCCACTAGCCTAGCATCAATCCTCCTTCTTCCTAGATCTCAACTTTTCCAGAACCTGTTCAACTATCATCTGGATTGTGCTTGCATCCATGACTTCAGCCTCCATAGCCCGTACCTTAGAATGGCCTGGTACTGACTGCCAAACTGCCTCAAACTCCAATGCCTGGGCCAAAGCATCATTCAATGTCTTGGGTCTGGCTTGTTTGATGGACTGCTGGGTCTCTGGTATTCTCAATCCATTCAAAAAATTTTCTACTACAAGACTTTTGTATGTGTTGTCATCAGCAGATGGATATGCAGTCCTAACAAGTCAAACGATGTCAGCCTTGAACTCTTGCAAGGATTCATTGGGTCTCTGCACCCTATTATTGAGCTGAGATCAATACAACTGCTCCAGGTGTTTGTTGTCAAATCGCATCTCCAGTCGTCTCCACAGCTCACTGAAACTCTACTTCTCAGCTGATGGTATTGAGTGAACAATCACCAATGCTCCACCTCGGAGATTCATCCTCAAAACGTAGGCCTTTGTTGCTGGTGACCACCTCTGGAACTCAGCTGCTGACTCAAACAGTGTTTGGTAGTCCTCTAAAGGTGTTTTTCCATCATAGGTAGGCAGTCCAGTGTGCTGAGGTATAACTACTGACTGTTTCTGTAGATCTTCCTCATTTGTTACCATCATTGACTTGTCTGGAATAACTATTTCAGGAAAACTTGAAGATTTACTTACTTCTTGGTCACTTCTTGAAGTTCCAGTACCACACTCCAGCTGCTTAAGTCGATTTTCCATGGTTTTCAAATCTTCCTGCAGTCGACCTCCCATTGTTTTGAAGTCTTCCTGTCTTCGATCATCCATTTTTTTCAAGTGTTCCTTCACCTTAGTGACTTCTTCATGCAATGAAGTAATATTTTCTTGTAATTTGCTCTCTATGGACATCATGTTCCCATGAATAACCTCTAGTTTACCCTCCATGGATGTAATATTTTCTTGCAGCTTACCTTCCATGGATGCCATATTCTTCTGCATATCCTGAATATTTCCTTGTAGTTTGCCCTCCATGGATGACATATTCTCCTATATTTCACCCTTCATAGATGTGAAATTTTCCTGAAGCTTGCCCTCCATGGATGTTAAATTTTCCTGTAGCTTGCCCTCCATGGATGTTAAATTTTCCTGTAGCTTGCCCTCCATGGATGTTAAATTTTCCTGTAGCTTGCCCTCCATGGATGAAATTAATTTTGTATCTGGAGTCTCAAAGAGGTAGGTCGCTGGATCTTCTCCTTCTCCCAATAACGGATCACGAAGACAGTCTTGTAGAGTAGACTTCTTCCCAGATGTTTCTAGATCACGATCCTCTAATTCACGTTTAAGATCGGCCACTTTTAAATCGCACAATGTAATTTTGCCAGCCATTTTTAATAAAACACAAAAAATCCCTGACTTCCGACACCAATTGTTATGGTTTCTATGTCTAAAATAACGCTGGCAACACTTAAATTTATCACTCGCACTTTATTTACACAAATAATCACAACACTCACTGTTCAGTAATGTCTTACAGAAAAATAAGCAATTAAAAACAGATAACATGATATTGTTCAACTGATAATGAGTTCTCAATAAACTGTACAAAAATCAATCACTAAAAGTTAAAAGGCCGATCTAATAATAATTAATAACTGTGCAATAAACTGTCCAATAATATTCAAAAAGAAATGTCGAAAAAGAACACTTAACTTATGTAGCACTAGTCCATAATACAACAAAAACTATTTAGCAGCTCACTGGTATGAATTAAACAGGAAAAATAATTATCTCTATAGTCACTGAGAAAGAATTATCACTATATATAGACACAATATAGAACTGACACAATTTGTTTATCACGACGAATTTTCAAAGACAACTGAACTAATTTACAAATGCGTTCACCTTAAATAGGTTTTTCAACAATCAAGCAATTTCTACATTTTTCTATCATCTTCTGAATAAATAAATCAAGGAAACTGGAACTTTCTACAATATTTGATAAGACTCCATTAATTTCAAATCAAACAACTAGAACATTCTACTTATTACCAAGTAAACACTATAAAAGTGTCAAAAGCAGTGTAATTAATTGCTTAAAGGTAAACATTTCCTTTAGCAGATAACGCCAAGAACCACTGTGCCCTTTTCCTCTCCACTCACTGCAATTTCATATTCGCTACAATACTGTAGCGACGAGCAGGAAGTGACTTTCGGCCTTATCTGCAGAGGTCATAAATTAACTCCTGTTTCTCTTTCTCCTCAAATGTCTCTCTCGCTCTCAAGTTCTTTTCAAGGGTTTTCAAGAATTATGCCAGAATGTTCAAGATAAGATTATCTGTTTCCAGAACTTTCTAAAATGTTAGAAGCTGATATAATGGGCTGTCCTTATGAACAGTCAGTCAGTTGTTGTTCGGACGTTCAATGTGATGAACGACATATTGACAGTATAAGCCTGTGCTTCGTAAATGCTCAGTTTATTTATTGAGTGTTTTAACCGTTCATTAAACATTTCTTTATACGTCACTGAACAGTTTATTGGAGAGTTGTTATTAAATTATTGATCGGCCCATTGACTGTCACTAATTAGCATTTGTACAGTGATAATCTTAATATAGAAAGATTCATTATTAGCTGAACGTTGTTCAACTGTTTGTTTCTTTATAGATTCTTGTGTCATTATTAACTGATTTTAGTGTGTGTTCTGAGTAATTGTGTAAATATAGTTCGAATGTTACTTTCAAGTGTTGCCAGCATTATTTTAGTGCTAGACCACCTAACAATACTCCAGCAGTGGGCAGAACTAAGTTAACAATAACGCTAATGCTAACCTGAACACTCAATGCATCTGCCTGCTCTTAAAGCAAGATGCTGATGCATAGTGTTCAGGTTGGCATCAGCGTTATCGTATTTTAGCACAAACTATCTATTATCATGGTTTTTTCAAACATGCAATAGCTTCACAATGCTGTACTAACGAAAATTGATAGTCTAGTCTCATTGATCTTAAAGGTTACAAACAATTTGCAATAATAAGAAATGTTCTGTGATGACACTTTACTTGTGTGTCGCCAAGAGTCACTTCCATTTTGAATAACGGGCAATTAACAAAGTTTTAACAAATATGTTTCATAGTTCCTAACTTGAGAGAGGAGGCATGATTTATGACCGCCTTTGTTTTTGTTCTGAAAAAAGCAAGATAGAATTCAATTATTTTAAGAGAAAAACTACTTTTTAACAGAGTAAGAATTATAACATAAATATTCTAATAACTGCTATAATTAATCTACTTTACACTTATAAAACTAGACGACTTTACTTTTTATTTTTTTCGTATCGCCCACTTTGGGGTACCTTTAAATAAATTATTCTTAATTTGTGGATGTTCCTTGCGCTTTTGCCAATACTCTCTCATTCTCTCCGATGTTGTCTTTCTCCTTTCCTCTAGTTCCCCTTCTAGCTTTAGGTTTTTTGAAATCTTCTATTTTCATCCTTCTTATTAATGAATTGAAGGGACTGTTGCATACTAATTGTTATGCAAAAGGCCCCAGGAGAGAAACTAGTTGACAGGAGGTCTCAGTTTTAACGCGACCTTTCAACATTTCATCTGTCATTAATGTGATTACGGCCAAACACCATGACCGATTGTCATGAAACTTTTCAATAATGTTCTATTTTTGTATTTATAAACACACAAATACATATATTTTATAGATATTTTAAGAGAATCTCTACTCAAGAAACTGATATGAAAATTATTTTTTTGCTTTAAGTTATGATACCCCACTATAATATGTGTCGGGGTGATCACAAATGTTTTTAAAAATATTCTTCCTATTATATAAACATGTAGTGCAATAATTTAGAAAATTAACTACTTAATACTAGCCTACTGCTAACTAATTACAGACTACTAACATTACAAATATGCCTATAAAAGACAACATACAAAAACGTTCCTTCATTCCTAGGCCAAGCGATGTATGTATAAGGGTTTTTTTTCAAAAAATACTCCCAAAGGTGAGAAAATTTTAAAAACTCAAATATTGCGACACTTAAGAAATTATTTTTACCAGGTAAAGCATAAAAAGTCAGGAGACTTCCATTCGAAAAATTTGTGAAAATAATCCCCTATTAAGCTAAAGGCGAAAAACTAAAAATTTTAATGAAAAAAAATGGAGGTTTAATAAATTTTGAACTTTTTTGTTGATGGTTAATTTCCACTTTTTATGATAGGTGAATATTAAGAGCGGCTGAAAATGCATAGCACCGCTTTATTAGGGTGATTTCTAGTGAGTGTGAAAAATTTTAAGCTTTTCAAATATTGATATTTGCAGTTTCTATCATCAATGAAAAGCAATGAAAATTGAGTCGAAAGTGCTTTTGAACTTTTTCCGGACATATCACCCCCTTTTCAATGAGGAGTGTTTGTTCCAGTGAGGTCTAACACTCACTGTTAGTAGTACAGATAGATAATGTATTTCTGTATGATAACACACATAGATAATGTATTTCTGTATGAATGAAAGTTCCATATTGTCGTTTTATAAAATTTAGAACACAGAATTCAAAATTTTTGCTTCTCGACCTTCAATGATGATTGAAAAACTAAGAAGTACAGGCAATTTGTACAAGCTTAGGTAGCCTACCATTAAAAAAATGTCATGGTAGTTTAGTTTCCTAAAGAGCAATATTGAATTTCTCAGCTCATTTTTATACCATAAATCTACAATTGCAATGTTTTATACAACTTTTTTTGACACATAAACCTCATTCTAAGACTTCAAAGTTTTGTAAGATTTTTTTTTTTTTGATGAAGCCCACATAGGTATGAGACCTGTGCGTGGGTAATGAGTTGGATGATGGTGATTGATGAGTTGGACCTACAGTTTTAGGTGGGTTCCGAACCACCGGGAAGTGATTTTACAGCAGAGAACAGTGTCATTTTTGCTGTTTCTTATGTTTCTTTATATAATATAAACTTAATAAAACAACTTTTGAATGGAAATTAACTCACGTTATGGCGTGACGGCCGTTTCGCTCTGTTGTCTAGAGCATCGTCAGACGACCCACAGTACACTGACTTAAGGTATGAGTTTGAGGGTTATGTATGTTGGAATGGTGATGGGGTGGGGGGATGAGTAGGCGGGAGGTTTGAAATTGGGATTATTTTGTCAAATAGAGTATGTGAGAAGAAGTTAAGTTGATCATTTAAAATGTTGTCAGGTTCCTGCTTTGCATGTTTGTAAATCTCATATTGTTCTAAAACATTGAGTTTCTGGCTTTTGTGAGTGAAGTGTAGTGTGTCTAAATTAGTGTCAATGTCTGTATAACTGTGGCCTGTTGAAATGATGTGTTCAGCAAAAGTGGAATGTGTGTTTGGGTGTGAGATGGCTCTTGTGTGTTCTTTGAATCTAGTGGTGAATGTCCTGCCAGTTTGTCCTATATAGAACTTGTTGCAGTCATCACATTTCAATTTGTAAATTCCATATCTGTTGTACTTGTTTTGAGATGTTGTCTGAGAATGCAGGTGTTTTTTGAGTGAATTAGTTGTTCTGTAAGCTATTTTATATTTGAGTTTCCTGAATGAAGCTGCTATTTTATGAGTTTTGTTGTTGAGGTAGGTAAGTGTGATGAATGTATGGGGGTTGTCATTCTGTTTGTTCCTGGTGTGAGTGATTGGTTTTGTTGATATTCTGTGCAGTAGTTTGTCTATTAGTGTGTGTTTGTAACCATTCTGTTGTGCTATGTATTTTATAGTATTCAATTCTATATTGTAATCTTCTTGTGACATAGGAATGTTTGTTAGTCGGTGGAGCATGTGATTGAAAGTGGCATGTTTATGTTGGGTTGGGTGATTTGATGTGTTATGTATTACTGTATCAGTTTTTGTGGGTTTCCTGTAAATTCTAAATGTTTTGAATGCATGTTCCTGCTTTGTTATAGTGATGTCCAAGAAGTTGATACTATTATTGTGTTCAAGTTATAAGGTGAATTTTAAATTCCTGGATTTCTTGTTCCATGACGAACTGCGTTGTTAATATTAACTTTTCATGTGAAATTTAACGACATGCAGTCAAATATTTGTTAAGAATAAGTATAATAACTCACTTAATCTGGCCGAGTACTTTCGAATCTATGAGATCCATGTATGTGTTATGTATTACTGTATCAGTTTTGTTGTGGGTTTCTTCAGGCCTCTGAAGATGGATCTCATAGATTCGAAAGTACTCGGCCAGATTGAGTGAGTTATTATACTTATTCTTAACAAATATTTGACTGCATGTCGTTAAATTTCACATGAAAAGTGAATTTTAAATTGGGATGGATTTTATTGAGATTGGTGTGGAATATTTCAGTTTGTCTTTTATTGCCTTTGTATAGAATTAGAATGTCATCAACATATCGGTGCCAGCTAATGATTTTGTCTGTATTATGTAGGATATGTTTTTGTTCTATATTGTGGACAAAGATTTCAGCTAGGATGCAAGAAATTGGGGAACCCATAGGAAGGCCATGAGGTTGTGAATAGAATTTATTATTGTATGTGAAGTAATTTTGTGAGGTAACTAGTGTTGTGAGGTCTAAAATTTCTTGGAGCTGTTCAGGTGGTGTGTTTTTTAGACCTCACAACACTAGTTACGGTACCTCACAAAATTACTAGACCTCACAACGGCCGTCACGCCATAACGCGAGTTAATTTCCATTCAAAAGTTGTTTTATTAAGTTTATATTAAATATTAGTGGAAACAAGATGGATCTTCAACATCATAATTTCTTTATATTTTTATTTTATTAACTTACATGCGATTCTTCTGCATGGCCTCCATTTATTAAAGTGTCCTTGAGCTCTGATTGGTTTTTGAGCTCCAGTTCAGTCATACGTTTAACAGCTCGACCGCACGGCATGTACTCCAAGGTATCAGTTTGGCAGTCATCTATGGAGTTGAACACTGAATGGAGGGTGCGCGGGATCAAGCCCGGTTTCTCGGTAGTACCTATAATTAAATATAGAAATAATACTTTGCTCAACTGTTTAAATCATCCAATAGATATCATATAAATATACTGTAAGATCTAATATTATTGCAGTAGAATGAAAATGCATATTAATTTACTGTATTATTCTACTAAATGTACTGCTTTCTCATCATGTAACTTGTTAAACTATAATATTGACTGCAACGGTGAGATAAGGAGTAATACAGGGTTGGTGTGCTATGTCAAAACTTCATTGAGATCTAATAAAATGTGTTGTAAATGAATGCTTAATAATATATATTATTATTATCATTAGAATATGCATAATACATAGTGTAGCGAATATGAAATTGGAGTGAATAGAGAGAAAGAAGGCACAGTGGTTCTTGGTGTTATCTGCTATGTAAATGTTTACTTCTAAGCAATTAATTACTCTGCTTTTGACACTTTTATGGTGTTTACTTGGTAATTTGTAGAATGTTCTAGTTGTATGATTAGAAATTAATAGAGTCTTATCGAATATTGTGGAAAGTTCGAGTTTCCTTGATTGTTTATTTTAGAAGTTGGTAGAGAAATCTAGAGATATCTCAATTATGAAAAATTATATAAATAGAGGTGAACTGTTGTAAATTAGTTCAGTCTTGTCTGAGATTCGTTGTGATAAACAAGTGTGACAGTTAAGTAGTTCAGTTGTTGTTCTACGTTGATAAGTTGCAGTAGTGACAGTTCCCGTTAATACAGACAGTGCAATCCCGTTGGCGCTGTTACAAACCATCTAAGGAACTTTCATTGTCTGTAGTGATAATTCTTCTGACAGTTCTATAGTGATAATTATTTTACCTATAACTGTATTACGGACTTGTGCTTCGTCTGTTAATTGTTCTTCCTCGACGATTCTTTTTTTAATATTATTGAACAGTTTATTGTATAGTTATTATTTAATATTAGATCGGCCTTTTGACATTTAGTGATTGATTTTTGTTCAGTTTATTGGAAACTCATTATCAGTTGAACAATATCGTGTTATCTGTTTTTAATTGCTAATTTTTCTGTAAGAAATTTACGAACAGTGTGAGTTGTAGATTATTTGTGTTAATAAAGTGCAAGTGATAAATTTAGGTGTTGCCAGCGTTATTTTATACATAGAACCCGTAACAATATTATGAATCATTAAGCATTTTATTAGATCTCTATGAAATTTTGACATAGCACACCAACCCTATATTACTCCTTATCACACCGTTACAGTCGGACCCTGTGATGAGGGTGGCCTGTCAAGCATAGAGCTTCAGATTTGTTTCAGTGGGCTTGGCATACTGATACAAATCTGTGTCAGCTCAGTGAGGAAAGCAATAATTACAAACTAACTCATTCCTGGATTGCATAATTGGCATAATGTAATCTGCTCTTTAGACCGAAACATTGATGTAGTTGTTTCTATTCATTGTTGAGTAATAGTCACTCTTATTAGAAATTGGAAAAGGAGACTTTTTTTATACACATAAAATTTTTAAATTAAATGGCATCCACAGCTCACAGTAGAAAGGAGAACTGTATAAGTTTCAATCGGATTTTGGAGCCTTATGTTGAAAGTTAATTTTTTGTCATACAAGAAAAAATTATTTTGAAATCTTCAAATGAGTGTTTTTTTTTGAGGATGAAGCCCACATAGGTATGAGACCTGTGCGTGGGTAATGAGTTGTTTGATGGTGATTGATGAATTGGACCTACAGTTTTAGGTGGGTTCCGAACCACCGGGAAGTGATTTTACAGCAGAGAACAGTGTATTTTTTGCTGGCCAATCTAATCGGTCACCGTTACAAACAGGTCCTACGAGAACGCAGCTTATCTTTATCTGATTGAACAGATACCTGCTACGGCTCGCGGCTATCACTTCCAGTTTTGTAAGAACTATCCTAAAATTAACGTTTTCACGGTTGTTTGTTATTGAGAATTGGTGATCAAACGGCAAGTGAGAGGGTAGTATCTGATATTTATATTATAGCTAAATAATGTTATTATTGTAGGTAGCCAATATATAATGGGGGTGGGGGAGCGGTCTTGCCCTATTAGATTCTTTGCCATTCCAGGTCAGTAGTCATGTATCGCGGACTTTAGTTTATGACTGATAAATAGGATTGATTTTGTACATTGGACCTTATTTTTTTCAGGTTTAGTTATTTATTTTTTTAAATTTTTATTCTATTCATTATTTTTATTACCTTGAACTGTAAATGTCTTCCCGGCATTGGTTGTGCCGTATGTGAATATCAAAGAGCTGAATCCATTGATAAAATCAACAAGTGTTTCTTTTACGCTTCTATCAAACACTTCTTGCTGTGAATCGTTGGAAGAAAAGATGTGCGTGAAGATATACCTGTAACGTAGATAAAAAATTGATTAGCAATGAAGAATACTTCAACACAAATTGAACAATTCTAACTTTTTCAATTGAATTCAACGACTTGCAGTCAAATTTTTATTAAAATAAGTAGTATTTCACTTACTTACTTTAGAAGTAAGTAAAATAAGTAGTATTTCACTTACTTCTAAAGTAAGTAAGTGAAATACTACTTATTTTAATAAAAATTTGACTGCAAGTTGTTGAATTCACTTAAAAAGTTAATATTAACAACGCAGTTCGTCATGGAACAAGAAATCCAGGAATTTAATTCAGCAAGACAAGCTACTATCCATGAATAATTCTATTGTTGATATGAATTTCAGTACCGGTACAGGAAAACATCAACTCGACAATTTGTAGCCTCAGAGGTTGCTGAATTTGGGGATTGTTGAGAACATTGATATTCTAAATGGTTATTGTTGTGGTTATCCATTTTTCGTGAACTGCAGTAGAACTATTTATATGTATTATCTTGCTGTGCAGAACTGACCTTTTTGAGTCGCGGCGGACGCGTTTCGAACTATGTTGTTCTTCTTCGGCGCTTGGTTCCAAGTGCTTGAACCAAGTGGTTGAACCAAGCGCCGAAGAAGAACAACATAGTTCGAAACGCGTCCGCCGCGACTCAAAAAGGTCAGTTCTGCACAGCAAGATAATACATATAAATAGTTCTAAATGGTGTTCGGTAAATGAACGACCATCTTTGTAAGGGTGACCGGTTAGATTGGCCAGCAAAAAGTATTCTGTTCTCTGCTGTAAAATCACTTCCCGGTGTTTCGGAACCCACCTAAAACTGTAGGTCCAACTCATCAATCACCATCATTCAATTCATTACCCACGCACAGGTCTCAGACCTATGTGGGCTTCTTCCTCCAAAAAGACTTGACACAGCAATGAATAATCCAAAGAATAACAATGAATGATTCATAATACTGAAGTATTATTAACACATCAGATACTATATTTTCGAATGTCATGTAATGTCAATCTCAATAAAACTATTGAATTGGCCAGTTTGATTGAGATTGGAATTGAAGTGACAGTCGATACAATATAGTATCTGGTGTGTTAATAATCCAAGTGTTGTGACAACATCAGGAAACTGGAAACACAAAAATTAGCCAAACATGCTCACCGGTTCTCCTCGTTTCTACTTCTACCTCTAAATTTGTTTGACGTCCCGCATGATTTTACCAACAAAGTGTTGGAGTCAACTACCTCAAATTCACTGCTCTGGAATAGGAAACACATGAATGATATTAGAAAATTGAGAAAATTAAATTAAAAATTTAAATAAGATAGATAAGTTACATTGAAATGAAAATCTTTAAAGAAATCATGTCAAAGAGGTAGTGATGTAAAATTCCCGGGAAATTGAGATTGAGGAAATATTCCCAGGGAATATGTTGAAGCGTTGTGAATGATCAGCGCTTGATTGGTGGCGCTGTGGGTGGCAGGCAGTGACATTACTATGGGCCTTTGAAGACTATCGAAGTCAGTCGTAGGGATGGGTATCGAACTATATACATTTAATGATGTAATACATGCCAATACATAATGATGCCAATACATTTTTGATGTGATAATGCTAATTAAAAAAATTCTGAAAATAAGAAAACTCACCACTACAATACCCGTAATCAAATGACAGTTGAAAAACATAATTTAAAAATTTTCAAGAAAAAAGCAAGATATATGGGATTGAAATTTTTTAACCTATTGCCGCAATCTCTGCAATTGGAAAATAATACTGCCAAATTTAGAGCACATTTGAAAGAATATTTGGTTAAGCTGTCTCTCTATTCTTTACAAGAATTATATGAAAAAGAATGATGTTATGATATTTCCTCTTGCTGATTTTCTATATGTGTATTTTAATTGATTGTTATCCATGCTGGATTTCTTGTGTCTGTGTTTACTTTTGTTATGTTTGTAATTTTAGTTCATGACGCTATTCTATGTATATTATGTACATTTAATGAATAAAGGGTTTTCAATCAATCAACTACAAAACATCGATTATTCCGATTAATCGACTAATCGATACCCATCCCTAGTCGAGCAGTCGAATGTGTGAGCTCGGACCGACCGTGTGTATTTTCAATCACATCATTTTTATATTTTAGTGAGAATTGAGAGAAAGGAGTGGTTCTCGGTGTTATCTGCTATGTAAATGTTTACTTCTAACAATTAATTACTCTGCTTTTGACACTTTTATGGTGTTTACTTGGACCTTTGTAGAATGTTCTAGTTGTTTGATTTGGAGTCTTATCAAATATTGTGGAAGGCATGAAGGTCTTTCATTGTTTATTTTAGAAATCGGTAGAAGTTGATAGAAAATCAAGAGATATCTCAATTATGAAAAATTATATAAATAGAGGGAGACTTTTGTAAATTAGTTCAGTTGTCTTTGAAATTCGTCATGATAAACAAGTTGTGACAGTTCTATACATTGTGCCTATATAGTGATAATTCTTTCTCTGTGCCTATAGTGATAATTATTCTTTTTCCTGTTTAATTCATACCAGTGAGCTACTAAATAGTTTTTATTGTATTACGGACTAGTGCTACTTAAGTTAATTGTTATTTTTCGACGTTTCTTTTTTAATATTATTGGACAGTTTATTGTAAAATTGTTATTTAATATTAGATCGGCCTTTTAAATTTTAGTGATTGATTTTCGTTCAGTTTATTGAAATCTCGTTATTAGTTGAACAATATCGTGTTATCTGTTTTTAATTGCTAATTTTTCTGTAAGAAATTTACGAACAGTGTGAGTTGTAGATTATTTGTGTTAATAAAGTGCAAGTGATAAATTTAGGTGTTGCCAGCGTTATTTTAGACATAGAACCAATATTGAACATAGAACATAATAACAATATTGTGTTATACAGTCAATTAATCATTCTTATTATCATTAAATGTGAATGATAATTAAAATTTTATTCATATTGTGTTATACAGTCCACAAATAAATATGAACACAAGTGTCTCTTCAAAGACATGTATGTATTAAATGTCTGTCAGTCAGGTACATTTTGTTGTTTTTCCACTTGTATTGCACAACCAGTTTAATGGTATAATAATGGATGATAATGATAAATCATCTATTACTTTGCAAAAAAGAAGCCTACAATAATTTAAACCCAAAATAAAGAACAAGGTAGAATATAAATTCAAAAACTAGAAATGATAAAATACAACAAAAATATAAAGGTTAAAAAACACTTTAAGGTGGAAATTAACTCACATTATGGTGTGACGGCCGTTTCACTCAGTTTTCTAGAGCATAGTCAGACGACCCACAGTACACTGATTTAAGGCATGAGTTTGAGGGTTATGGATGTTGGAACGGTGAAGGGGATGAGTAGGTGGGAGGTTTGAAATTGGGATTATTTTGTCAAAAAGGGTATGTGAGGAGAAGTTAAGTTGATCATTTGGTTTTGTGCGAGGCAAGGGCACCATTGATGCTGTCACGGAACTGGTCAACTGGTCATAACCATCGATGCTGTCACGGAACTGGTCAACTGGTCATAACCATCGATGCTGTCACGGAACTGGTCAACTGGTCATAACCCTCAAACTCATGCCTTAAATCAGTGTACTCCGGTGTACTGTGGGTCGTCTGACGATGCTCTAGACAACAGAGTGAAACGGCCGTCATGCCATTATGTGAGTTAATTTCCACCTTAAAGTGTTTTTTAACTTTATATTAAATATTAGTGGAAACAAGATGGATCTTCAACATCACAACAAAAATAACTAAACCAAGAACATACCATAACTGAGTTGAATTAAATATTAAAAAGAAAACAACTCATAAACAATCTCACAACCTTTTAAGATTTTTAACATCGCGATTAACTTCAGAGAGAGAGAAGTTCATTCTGAGTCTGACATTCGTAAAATGATATAATCCAACTCGATATTGATGATTATAAAATCTCCAAAGAGCCTCTCTGCTCTCCTAGTTCTAAGTAATTGCTCTTTTTGAAGATAGTTGCATAACACACAAACACTAGCCTATATCAGTACAACAAACTAAACTATTATAATTAGAATTAAGTATTATGATTATAAATACTAAATAATATATTCCATATGATCACATTATTGTGAATAATTGTTGATAATATCAATTTATAATATTGTGAATTAGTACTTTTTAAAATGAAATGGACGAATGGACCTAACCTGAGGTACTTCTATAAGTTACTTATTAAAGTGAGCAAAAGTAGGCTTATGAAAGGGTGTAGTACTTCCCTAATGTGATGAAAATGATGATTTATTAATTATCACGTGAAATGTGACTGAGATTGATCAATTTACACTATTTTTAAGCAATTTTATAAATTCCCATAAATTCACAAAATTTCTTGGCCAGGGAAATATTCCCAAATCATAAGTTCCTTCCCACTGGGAATACTCCCGTCCCACATCACGACAAAGAGGACATTAAAATTATTATTATTAGCATCCTCAGGCCTCCTATGAAAGGGGTATATGGATTTGTCGTTGATTTAAGTTAAATTATAATTGATGCCATATTCTTTACCTACAAGAATATAAAACAAATAAATGATTGTATCATGTGAACTGTTATTTCTATCACTTTCTTAGTAATGGCGAAGGTGATATTGTGAAAGGTATCCATAATGAATAATAAGACGAAATTGTCACAACCACATTTATTAAAACTTCGAGAACCTAGTTTCGGTTGTTACACCATTATCAATGAGTTTGATTGAGATTGATAATGGTGTAACAACCGAAACTAGTTTCTCAAAGTTTTATTAAATGTGGTTGTGACAATTTCGTCTTGTTATTTCTATATTTCAAACTTTATCATAGAGTAAGGGTGAATAAGACAGAATTTATTAATTTCGAATTCCTTTAGGTGCTATTAGTTTATACTGAAGACTTCCGCAATGGCGGATATTGACAACAGTATTCAATAGCTGATGAAAATCGATGAATGCTACTGTACAAAAATATCAGTCAACACCGGGAATCGAACCACGGACCTTCCAATTTCCGGTCGGGCGCC
The DNA here is from genome assembly GCA_948455865.1 of Conomelus anceps. NCBI lineage: Eukaryota > Metazoa > Arthropoda > Insecta > Hemiptera > Delphacidae > Conomelus > Conomelus anceps. The sequence goes on from OX418221.1 coordinate 6,140,891, forward strand.
TTAACCACTAGGCCATAGAGACCTTTCTGCACAGTAGCATTCATTTTTACCTGGCCATATCGGCTCGTATCTCACAAGAAAGTTCGAAGTTACTGACAATTGAACAAACTGACAAATTTACTTAAACAGAATTTATTAATTTCGAATTCCTTTAGGAGTTACCTAAAGGAATTCGAAATTAATAAATTCTGTTTAAGTAAATTTGTCAGTTTGTTCAATTGTCAGTAACTTCGAACTTTCTGGTGAATAAGAAATGAAAAGATGCCATATTTTCAATAAACTGCCAGATCATCTAAAATCCTTGCAAGGTACCCAACTTGAACATCATTATTACGTTTTGGGGAAAATGCTCTTTATAACTTCTTAAATCCATCCTCTATTATGCTTCTATTTGTTGATTCAATGTCATTTGCCTATGTTTAATCTACACTAGATTGTAAGATTGTAATTCAAGTTCTTGGCTTCTACCTTATGTGAGGAAAGAGAAAATTTGACGGTTCTAATCTTGTATTTATAGTCGACTCTAGCAGTTTGCCAGATTCAACTAAATCGCGATATCTGACTATTAATATTTAAGGGCATTTTTTAAACGTTCAAATTTATGCTATATTCAATTCTTTACTCACTTGAATACAATATAAATAAATGATCAGGTAAACTGTATCACAAAATGAAGCTACTAGATAGACAGAGAATCACAACATTTACAAAGAATCAAGTATTTTTTTATAATTATCAGGAATCTGCTGTGAGAAATGTAGATGCGTAGTAGGAAGCTTAAAATGCTAGTTGAATTGGTGCCTTTCTGAAGGCGTTTTGCCCCCACCATACAATTCAATAATTTTTATTTATTGTAGAACTGAAGCTCTCTTCCTCCTATCATTCATCTTTTTCCTTTCTTTTTTTTCCTTTTGAATCTTTCAAATCCAACTGATCGGTATTCTATTTTATTAGATTTATATATTTCTGAATTTGTAATGTTTCTATATTTAATTATATTTTATCGGTGTATATATTTCTATATCGATAAATCTGAAACGATTCACTATAAAAAACCGACAATATCTTTATTCTTGATTTTTTGTAAAACTTTTAATTAGTTCAAACTATTGTGTATGTTTTGTGGAGTGCGGTTTTGGGCTTTGCCTGTCGCATCCACATGATGTTATCTTTTTGAAATAAAAAAATTGAAATTGAAAATAAATATAATAATAAAAATACAAAGTACTCACCCTTTCATTGTTTTGTGGATTGTCATCGGGTTTTATCCTAAGGTACACCTTGATTGAATCAATCTGTTTAGCCTCGTCTTCAACTTCAGCAGTATTGATTCTATTCTTTGCAAGCGCCATGTTTGAGGAGCTGGAAAAACAACTATCATCAAAAACAGCTCTTATTTAATTTGAAATAAAAAAAGAGCATGCCAAGAATATGATTTATAATAATTATAAGGGAAGTGATAGCCGCGAGCCGTAGCAGGTATCTCTTCAATCAGATAGATAAGCTGCGTTCTCGTAGGTCCTGTTCGTAACGGTGACCGATTAGATTGGCCAGCAAAAAAGACACTGTTCTCTGCTGAAAATCACTTCCCGGTGGTTCGGAACCCACCTAAAACTGTAGGTCCAACTCATAAATCACCATCATCCAACTCATTACTCACGCACAGGTCTCAGACCTATGTGGGCTTCATCCTAAAACAAACAAACAATGGTTTCAACGAGTATAATAAATTTTATTAAGTATATTTAAAAAAGCACTGATACAGTCGATACTGGCAATCCCAGGACCCCACCAACACACAAATTAATTTTAAATTGCTTACAAAGAAATAGCCAACTAGAGATTGGAGAAAAGTTGCTAGTAGTATATGGGCCCCTTCGGAGCATCGGGTGAAAACCAAGTGTAAATTGAAAATAAGAGAAATCCGAGTGAAATATTGATCAAAGTGGAATTTAAGTGAAATATTAATCAAAGAGAAAAACAAGTGAAACTAAAATAAAGTGAAATTAAAAAATAAGAGAAATCCATTGGGCGTTTTCACACACACCGACACGGCGCCGGCACGACACCGGCACCGGGCGCCGATATCGTCACGACATCATTGAAGCATTTCACACTTACCGACACGGCATCTGGCTGTCTGTGAAGAACTAACCTAATTTTGCAGTGGGCGGCACAGTTCAAAACGGTACGATGGCTGATTACAACCAGAGAGTATAGTAAAAGAATTACTTCTATTCTCTCTGATTACAACAGGAGGTTGTATTTGTTATATTTATTATATCTACGACGTAAAAGGCACAGTCGTAATAGACAACTTTGAATTGACCCAATAATAAAAGTTCGCTATTTGGATGGCTTGTATTACTACACCTTATTTGATAAGGAAACTTTCGACTATATATTAGTGAATGTAAGTGATGAAATCAAAAAACAAGACTAAGATCTTGTTCTTATTTTCTTCTATAGTTTTGTCCCATAAACAGGGCTCGGATTCGACTAATTCAATTAGGGTGACAACATCATACCTATCAGCCATCGTACTGTACCAGACGTTTTTTTTTCAGTACCTAACCTCAAACTGTTGACAAAATGACCAAATTCTGTTCAAAACTATGGACGACACACAAGTGTCGGTGCCGGCACCGGCGGGAGCTATGCTGCCAACGACATGCCGGCGCCGGCAGCCGGCTGCCGGTGCCGTGTCGGTGAATGTGAAAGCTGTTCCATTTGGCAGCATTGTATCTCAACCCCCACGACACCGGGACGACATCTTGCCGGTGTCGTGCCGGCGCCGTGTCGGTGTGTGTGAAAACGGCCATTGAAATGTTAATTAAAGGGGAATTCAAGTGAAATATTAATTAAAGTGAAATTAAAGTGAAAATTAAATCAAACATAAATTAAACTGGAACTAAAAACTAAACAGGAATTTAAGTGAAAACTCATAATTCATCCTTATTTTAAAATAAAACACAATTTTTATAAAATTTTTAAAATAATATTAGTTGTTAAAGGATAAGCTTCTATAATAAAAAATTAATTTTGAAAAAAAATAATATTTTATATAATAAATAATGGCATCACTACAAGAATTAATATACTAGAGATATTAACAACGAATTAATACTAGAGAATATTAACAACGCAGTTCGTCATGGAACAAGAAATCCAGAAATTAATAAATCGTTTTAATAAAAAACCAGTTGAATTTAAAAAAATGGCTGACCTGGAACCAAACGTAAAATATTCCATAGAGAAAATTGAAAAAACCAAGTCAAAACATGGTGAAGTCTTAGCATTTTACACAAAAGATTTTTTTTGTTATCTTCCAGCTAAATTCACCAGATTATACACAGCAAAAGAACTTGAAACTTTTAATGAAGCCTGCCCAAATCTCTACTTGTTTTACAAAGGACAAATAAAACTGAAGAATAACAATTATACATCAGACGTAGAATTATTACCTGGCGATACTCAATAAAACTAATTTCAACGGATATTTTCCATTGAAATAAATTATTAACAATAGAGGTGAGCTGCCTCTCTATTCTCTTATTCCAAATAGTCTAAACTCTTTAAAATAATATACGGTACTTTTAAACTATTTAGTGATACGGTAGTGAAAAAGTCTTTAAAACTCCTTATCAATTGATCCAGTTCTTTTAAACAGTTCTATCCATTTATCGACATCTAGTACAAAAAAATTGTAGTAGTAAATTGTAGTATATAAAAAAAATTGTACTATTTTGTCACTTCCAATTCTTAGTACAATTTCTTTCCTTTCATTTACTCCACGAACTTCCACAACCAAGTCATTTGTAATATTAATTTGTTTTATTGAATCCATTTCTTTATTATATAAAAAATTATATATAAATAGAAAGTATTTTGTAGTAAAGTACAGTGACTCTATTAAGACAGTGTGGCCATTGGCATTATAATTTCCCGCCGCCGTCATGAAGATTCCATCTGTTAGAGTCACTGTATAGTAAAGTGACTGACAACGCTATCTAGTAGAGAATGAGGAAAAAACTAAGAACAAGGAAAAGTTGGTTGAAAAAGTTATGATATAGAATTGCATTCACTACATATCAGAGAGCAAGTAGCCTAGTGGCATAGACGAACCATCAAGACGAACCATGGCGAACCAAGACGAACCAACCTTACTATCCCTGATCAATGCAAGTGGTTAGAGCACTTGCTTGTCACCGCAGAAACTCTGGTTCAAATCCAGCTCGGCGGTGGCGTTTTGATAAAGATACTGGTTATTTTAATGCTATTAAACTGTGTAATTCTGCTGGTAAAAAATTCTGTCACTGGTTTGAACTTCAATCTTCTGAAGAATTATTATCTTATTATGAAAAAAGTCTAGACGCCGGAATCCCGGCGCCTAGCTTATATGAAATTAAGGCCTATAATAAGGATCCAATTGACAAAATAATATCTGGAACTTATCTTAGAAAATAATTAATTCTTTCTGTGGCTTTATGGATGTCGGTTGATTTTTAGTAATAAAATTGTGACAGATTATTTCATCAGAGATTTTACACAATATAATGATGACAATGAAGAATTAAAGTAAAAAAAAAGAAATAGAAAGTAAATTGGCGACTATGAGTGTGGAAAACAAAGTTCTAGAAAAAAAAGTAGAAAATCTGGAATCTATTGCTGCACCTTACACAAATTCTGATAAAGATAATTGCCTGGTAATTTTTGATAAAATGGATTGTAGTAAATATCAATATTATGCAATAAGATGTCAGAAAAGGAAATTGTTTGAACCAGTGAAAAAAGCCTATGTAAATTTTCCGTTCTTGGAAATAATTTATGAGAAAATCCCCGATCCCAACAGTGTCAAACTATTTTCACTAGCCAAAGTAAGACTGGAGTTCCAGTCATATATGAACCATTTTAATACTCATCTAAAAGTCATCGAAAGTCTAGACAAGTTGTACAAATAAATTTTGTAATTCAAACCTAATTAATTTTAATGGATGTTCCATTGAAATTTTATATTTTTTTCTATATAAAAATATAATAAAAGAGTAATGGATAAAATATACAATAAATACGTACATAATATTACAAGAAGTGAGTTCAGAAATGTAAACACAGTAACTGATCAGAACTTCAGCAAACCAAAAAATATTACAGCATTTAATCTAGACCATGGAGATTGCTTCTATAACGGAAGAATTCAGTACTATATCACAGGAAAAGTTGTTCAGAAAAGCGATGGAAAAGATTGCGCAGCAAATACTAATGTGAAACTGACTGATAATTTTATTCCCTGTTTATTTCCGATGATGGAGCTTAGGAAAAATGGAGTTTTAATTGAAAGAATTGAACATGCTGGAATAACTAGAACAGTAAAAGGGCTGGTTAGTTATAAACATTCTCAAATAGGTTTACTAACAGCATCAGGTTTTGAGTCAAAGTTTACTGGAGGAGGAAAATTTGTAGCTTTAGGTCCACTTTCTCACTTGGGTTTTTTCAATCATCTGAGATTTCCAATTTTTAAAGGCGGATTTGAAATATGTTTTACAAGAGCCGAAGATAATGATGCGATTTTTCATTGGAAAGGAACTGAAACTGGTGCAACAGAACTAGCAGATGGTAAAGTTGTTATTGAATCTTTTGCAGTGGCGGATTTACAGGGGGGGGGGGGGGGCTTTCGGGCTGAAGCCCCCCCCCAAAACCTCCAGTGTAAATTTTTTCCAATCAAACCACCAGTTTGAAGCTCGTAAAATATTCATTATAGCAAGAATTACCTAATTTCACTACTAAGTCTTCAATTGTAACATTAGATCCCATATTTCTATAAGAGGAAAACTAATCGTCAGATAAAAACTTTAGAAAAACATCTCATTTTACAGTGTGGAATTCACACAAAGTTTATCTATTAAAACTCGATGAAACATTAGTTCATTGAAAAATTTGTATCTTATTAAAGCTCCCACATTGATTTTCATTCTTAAAAATTGAATAATATGACCGTAATACCGGAATAATACTATGTTCCTTGACAAACTGCTGAGCACACCAGATTCAGCCATAATTCAATCAAAATTTTCCAATATACTTTAAATTTAAGTTAATTTTATCGCCGATATGTTTCAAAGAACTAGTAAAGCTATTTTTTATTTCCCAATCATATGAATAGTTATAGTTCGGGTATGATTGATTATGAAAAATTCAAAAGCTTTCACAATACTTGTTTTCAGTTCACCTGTGGTGATTTGTTTCAGTTGTTTTCAGTGGTGATTGGTCATGTGGTGAGCGTGGTGTTCAAGTGGTCGTGATGTTCAGTCACGACCGCTCAAGATTGCACTTGGATGGGTGACCGTGCTTCAATGACTTGATGTTACAAGCTTTATTATCACTTACCCGGTGGTTTGGAACCCACCTAAAATAGTAGACCCACCATGTTCCCCGTAACATGGCACAAACGGCGAGGTGGAACTACCCGTAAGGGTCCCCCCACCATTAAAAGCCATACGCTTATTATTATTAGTTCACCTCTACCCCCCCCCCCCCCCCATCATCAGTAAACCAGCCACCTCCAAAAACAATTTCTGGATCCTGATTCAGTTGATTCTGGTCTGATTTCAGTTGGGATATCACTGGGTTATTCAGAAATATTTATAATCCTATGTTTGTTATCATCTGTTTGCAATCAAAACGATCAAATAATCAATAAAACATATTTTAAAACAAAAAAAGAAACCGACTTCAGTGAAATGATAAAATACTCACGTACTAAAAAGTTTAAAATAAAGTATTTACTTTAAACTGAGAAAATTTCAAATTTCATACAAGTAATCTTTTGAAGTCGGCGCCAAATATTTTATAATGATAAGAAATTCTATCTAATATCAAAACTAACACTGTATTTCAAGTAAATGTGATTTACACTCACTTTTACTGAAATACAGTGTCAGTTTTGATATGAGATTGTTCAATTATTTCGTCATGGAAAACATCACAGAGTAATTCTGTTATATTTTAGAAGTTTATGGGAAATTTGGCGCCGACTTCAAAAGATTACTTGTATGAAATTTGAAATTTTCTCAGTTTAAAGTAAATACTGTACTTTATTTTAAACTTTTTAGTAGGCTACATGAGTATTTTATCATTTCACTGAAGTCGGTTTCTTTTTTTGTTTTAAAATATGTTTTATTTTAAGCTTTTTAGTTGAATTTTCAAACTTTGAAAACATGAGAAATTTCTTAAAGCCTACATTATGAAATATTTATCAAATTAGCAAGCCAATAATTAATTTATAACATCGAAAGTTAAGTAACTAAAAATCCACTTATAAGAAAAGATAAACTAAGGAAAATTCTACAACGTTTTATTTAATGTGGAATATTGTATTTAGGAGAATTTTAGGCAAGATCGCAGCGTGCGCGCTGGGCGTATTACTCAACTATTTGAAAAGCTATCGTCTCAAAACTATATTTAAATGAAAATACAGAAAAAATTGAGACGCGGAAGCACAATTTCAAACGCCAAACACTTCTATGAATATTAAATAAAAAATGATGTTGAAGATCCATCTTGTTTCCACTAATATGTAATATAAACTTGAAAAAAACACTTTTAAATGGAAACTAACTCACGTTATGGCGTGACGGCCGTTTCGCTCTGTTGTCTAGAGCATCGTCAGACGACCCACAGTACACTGACTTCTGTGGATGTACTGACTTCTGACTGAAGTCAGTGTACTGTGGGTCGTCTGACGATGCTCTAGACAACAGAGCGAAACGGCCGTCACGCCATAACGTGAGTTAGTTTCCATTTAAAAGTGTTTTTTTCAAGTTTATATTAAATAAAAAAGTTTAAAAATGATATGAAGAAACTAACCTCTAATTGCGAATCCGTCAATAAAGTGTCAGTAAACAATATTCTAACACTCTATCAATGTATTATATTCTTGATTAATGGGTAATAGAACTAGTATTAATTTAGTTGACATTCAATGTATTTTTCATTTTAAAATATGTAAGATTACGTAGTTTTTTGGACATGTAAAAGTCGGAACACAAATGTCACTCTCGACTATTGGAATTGGACTATGCACGATACGATATTGCAGATCGATTATTTCGACTTCTCGATAGTTTGTCAGATTGAGTATCGATCACGATCTTATCGACTATTTCTTGTCATCATTTGACTCGCAGCTTTTGCAATTGATATTATCATTAAAAATCCATTAAAATCCATTATTAAAGAAAAATAATAGTCTTTTTCTTATCTATGCTACTACCAACCAACATTTTTGATAGATTGGTCAATCTACATCACTGTCATTCCGAAGTGGAATGGAAACTGGAATGGAACTGCATAACCAAACCTTTCCTAACCTGGCTAGATCTGACTGAACCACCTCTGTAAATTTGTTGGTGGTTTTAAAATTGTCGGTGGTGTAAATTTGAGGTGGTTCAGTCACATCTAGCCAGGTTAGGAAAGGTTTGGTTATGCAGTTCCATTCCAGTTTCCATTCCACTTCGGTCCATTCACGCAGACTACGCTTCTGTGCATGCACGAAATGTTTCCACATGTGTAGATTTAAAAGGTCGTGAAAAAGTGTAGTAGTTTCGTTATTGGTACATATCGACCTTGTACAATAGTGTCGGCAGAGCCATATCGATAGTTGAGACCCTGTCGATATCGATTAGTCAATCCGATCGATCTAATGATTGCAAATATGTACGGTACAAGGCGAACTGCGAAGTGTATGTCATCTTTACATTGTTTTAAAAAAACGTCTTTTTTTAATTACGTACATGATTAAATATGAAAAAAAAGCATAATTTATGTGATGATTGTGTCATGCTGCAGATAATTCATTATTGATTTTCTAAATACTGTTTTCTGACACTTTTTGACGAATCTGCTATTAGAGGTTAGTTTCTCCATGTCATTTTTAATCGTTTTTATTTAATATTACGAAAAGAGTTTCATATTTGAAATTGTGCTTCCGCGGCTCAATTTTTTCTGTATTTTCATTTAAATATAGTTTTGAGACTATAGCTTTTCAAATAGTTGAGTAATACGCCCGGCGCGCACGCTGCGATTTTTCAGAATTTTATAATAGCGAAAGGCTTTTGATTCATTTTGATGTGGTCCCTTTCAGAATATACCTACACTGAAATAGTAGGCCTATATTACGTTACAAGTGTGGAAAATATTGTGCTTACTGAAAATATGATAAGTAAACGCAGGAGATGAAGTTGAGTGTATCATACGAGTATGGTAAACATCTTCCCGGACGAGTTATGTACGATATTTTTTGTGTTATGATTGCAACTAAATAACCTTATTCCTATGACTCAATAACATCAACTAAATTATTTACAATTTTCATATGAACATATGGACAGAAATATTATATTCTTCTTATTCTCGATTCAAATTAAGTTCATGTGATTGGTCAAAACGGGACATTAAAGACTTCTTTCACACTGTACCAGCTTTGGGTAACCGATGTCGTTTACCCGGCATAATTGCATTGCATCATATGATTTCGAAAACCGTCTAGATGTAAAGCGCTCCATATGATACAATGATCAGCCTGGTAAACGACACCGGTTATCCGATTGGCGGTTATGTGTGGAACTATCCTATTCAAACTTGATTGAAATGAAGACATCGAAGAATGCTCCTTTTTGTTTAATATTGGGCTAAGTATTGGGCCGATCCTTGCGAAACTTGTATGGGACCACCGCTGAGCGATGCTCTTTCATTTAAAAAAAATTCATCGAAATCGGTTCAATATTGTTCAAATGATTGATGTTCAAACATAAAAAAAAAAAAAAAAAAACAGGTCGAATATAGTAACCTTGTTGTTTTTGGAAGTCGGTTAAAAACAGGATTCTACTAAATTTGACCATTCGAATCTTAAAAATGCTATAGTAATAAAACATATTTTAAAACAAAAAAAGAAACCGACTTCAGTGAAATGATAAAATACTCACGTACTAGAAAGTTTAAAATAAAGTATTTACTTTAAACTGAGAAAATTTTTAATTTCATACAAGTAATCTTTTGAAGTCGGCGCCAAATATTTTATGAAATTGATAAGAAATTCTATCTAATATCAAAACTAACACTGTATTTTTTTGGAGGATGAAGCCCACATAGGTCTGAGACCTTTGCGTGGGTAATGAATTGGATGATGGAGATTGATGAGTTGGACCTACAGTTTTAGGTGGGTTCCGAACCACCGGGAAGTGATTGATAAGAAATTCTATCTAATATCAAAACTAACACTGTATTTCAATTAAATATGTGATTTACACTCACTTTTACTGGAATACAGTGTCAGTTTTGATATTAGATTGTTCAATTATTTCGTCATGGAAGACATCACAAAGTAATTCTGTTATATTTTGGAAGTTTATGGGAAATTTAGCGCCGACTTCAAAAGATTACTTATATGAAATTTAAAATTTTCTCAGTTTAAAGTAAATACTTTATTTTAAACTTTTTAGTACGTAAGTATTTTATCATTTCACTGAAATCGGTTTCTTTTTTGTTTTAAAATATGTTTTATTTTAAGCTTTTTAGTTGAATTTTCAAACTTTGAAAACATGAGAAATTTCATAAAGCTTACATTATGAAATATTTATCAAATTAGCAAGCCAATAATTAATTTATAACATCCAAACTTAAGTAACTAAAAATTCACTTATAAGAAAAGATAAACTAAGGAAAATTCTACAACGTTTTATTTAATGTGGAATATTGTATTTAGGAAAATTATAATAGCGAAAGGCTTCTTAAAAGTGAAATGACTTTGCACAAACAAGGAAATCATTTTGATGTGATTAATAGTATGAAAGCTTTTTTCGGTAGTAGTTATTGTGAATTATGTGATAGTACTTTTAACAATAAAGATGGTCATAAAAAATGTAGCTTTGAAAAAGTTTGTTATTTATGTAAGAGAGGAGAGTTTCACCTTCAGTGTATTGTGAGAAATGTAACAGATATTGTTAGTAAAGAATGTCTGAAAAATCATACAGGAGTTTGCAAAAAAATATTCAAGTGTAAAACCTGTAATAAAATATGTAAACGGGAAGATACACATAATTGTTATGAGTATTGGTGTTTCAACTGTTCTCAAGTTGCTGAGTACAATGACCACAGATGTAATATGCAAAAGAAACAGGCAAAAGGTGGAATTTGCGGCTGTTCCAAATGTACAGTACGCGCCATATAGCTGTGCCCGCGTGTCCTTGAAATACCTTGTAGATGAAGTAAGGTTCGCGGGGTGATATCAATGCCTTTCTACATACGTCTGCTATCTGCTGCTAAGATTGAACGCTACTGAACTGCAGTCAGTGCACTTGAACTGCGTTCAGATTGCTTGCATTCGGGCTGTGATTCGGGTTTACTTTTCGGTCAAGTGTTTCTCCTCTTCGTTGTTATTCTAGTTTAATAAAGTGTAATTCGCAAAAAAATGTATAGTAAAAGAATTGAAAAAAGGTTATTTTCCGCATGATTTAAATGAAATAAAATTGAAAATAGTATAGCTTTCAATTTTAAAACCCCTGGAATTCCTACATTAAAGGAATCATCCTATGAGTGCTAGAAATTCAACAAAAGCTTCAATATCCAAAATTGATTTTTTTTAAAATAAACTAATTGTTGGGCTTAATAGTTTCAAGAAATTTAAGATTTTGAAAATGAAAAATAGATAAATCTTCGAATTAAATTTACTTATGAAAAGGCATTTCATAACCTTAAACAGGTTTTTAATTGATTTTTTTTTTTTTTTAGGATGAAGCCCACATAGGTCTGAGACCTGTGCGTGGGTAATGAGTTGGATGATGGTGATTGATGAGTTGGGCCTACAGTTTTAGGTGGGTTCCGAACCACCGGATATATACTGTTGCATCCCGTATTGAAATGAGTTGTACACATTTTCATTAATAGGTATTAAAACTAGTATAATAGTTTAGTCATTTAATAAAAAAAAATTAAAATATTAAATTATTACCTGTACATTTTAGACCCCCTTGAATCCTAGATCATAAGTTTATCCGAAAATTATGTGAACCCAAGCGAACGTAAAAATTATATCTACTTTACCGGTGGTTCGGAACCCACCTAAAACTGAGGTCCAACTCATCAATCACCATCATCCAACTCATTACCCACGCACAGGTCTCAGACCTATGTGGGCTTCATCCTCAAAAAAAAAAAAAAAAAAAATAGTGTAGATTTACATCGAACCCTCAACTAAAATCAAAAACAAATCTCCTTTAAGTGTAACGTGTTTCATAATAGAAATACAGTAAGAGGAGGCTGACGAAGCTTCTCCTTAGAAGCGAAATGCATCGCTCTAGTATAAGTGAGTAAAAATCATCATTTAAATAGAAATACAGTCTCAGTTTTGATATCATATTAAATTATACATTCAGAGGTGTTCGAATAAAAAAATAATGAGTGAAAAAACAAAATGGCAGCTGTGTGAGTAACTGGGGATTTTAGAAAAATTTTATTACGATATTTACTTTTATTAGTGGTCCAGAAACACTGCCTAGAAGTATTGGTAGAGAGTTCCGAAACACCCTGTATAACAATACCAAATCAGTTTGCTTGTTCATTCACAATCAATCATCTGAAAATTACAACCCCTCCCCCCAGTAGTTTTGGCTGGTTCAGAATAGTTATCATTTTCATTTACAGTGAAAAACAATGTTCAATAGAAGTATTTTTGTAATGATCTAATCGCTTCGACAACAGATTTGATAGTTTTCAACTAATTTATAATTATATCCAGTTTATTATCTGACTCAGGAGCATTTCGATCCACCGGTAGGCCTTCCCTTATCTTATTCGCTATCTCGTTCTGATGAACCACCCGACGCTGCCTTGCTATCAACTCCCAACAAACAAGATCTTGTTGAGGGCATGTTTTCAACTGTCGACTAAGCAGTTCATCAATAAAATAATTCGATCTAACTCCACATAATTATAAACTAACTCTATCGATAAAGAAACTTTCACAATTTTATAGCCAACAACTCACTTAATACGCATGCTCAAATACAAGTTCAATTAAAAAATCTAACATAATTTGAGAAAAATTACAGAGCTTCCAACAAGCCACCCTCGCATTCCAACACGACTTAAAAATGGGAGTTATAGCTTCTTCTTTGAAACGAAAAAGTTATGCACAGCCCAGAAACTTTCGCAAACTCAGGGAACTCTTACTTAGGATGCCTAGAGTGGATTAAAAAACATTCCAGCTTTGCACTAATTTTTGTCCACCAAAAATCTGATTTGCAAAATACTGGAATACTGATGAAACTTGAATGCATAAAAATGTTTATCTTTCAATTGATTAATTATTAAATATGTTATTCTAACATTTTTATCTTTTTGACTTTGTTCTAGTACGGTTACTTTAGGGAAAAGAAGTTTTATGAACTTTATTATTATTTATGAACTTTATTTTATAAAATAGTCACATTATCAGAACACTTACCACAATCGCAGACAATTGGTGAGAAGTATTGATGCTTTATATTCTAAATTCTATGCCTGTCCTTCCTCTTTGCACAATTAATGCTTTATATTCTAGATTCTAGGCCTGTCGTTCGATCTTTGCTCAACTACTGAACACGCAACAGCGCAAAACTGATTAAAACTATTTCAAAGGTGGTCGAAGCAGGTGCACCAACCACACAACACTACATTCAACGTCACACAATTATATTACATTTGAATTTGGAAGAAAGTTGAGATTTGATATGAAAAACCATAAATCATAAATAATAAAAAATATGAAAATAATATAAATTATAATTTGGAAATCTGCTGTGTGATGAATCATGCCGTATAAGGGGAAAAAATAATATAATAATGCAATGTTGGGTATAAACTTATTCATCCTGTACTGAACTTTGGGGATCGTTCTTGAAACACTAATAATTTAATATTATTCATTGATATAAAATAGTACTAGATGCTTACCTCTAACGTTGAAGGCTATGGCATAGTGAAGCCACTTTTTTCTGGCGGGAAAAGGCCAAATCGGGCAAAAGTTCAAATTGAACACAGGCTCTTATGGGAAAAAGTCAATTTTCATTGGAAGATTACTCGCAACTCCCTTGATGGATTTCAATAATTCTTTTTTTGAAAAATAGCCCATGATTTTGTCTTACATATAGTAGTAATAATTTGACATTCCAGATTTTTTTCTGGCTCAAGCCAATTTCAAATTCAGAGCAGTGCATAAGCAGTATCATAAGTATGTGATTTCAGGAGAAACATACAATAATTTTTTTCTCAGCGTATTCCTATGTACTTTGACGCACTGAATCCGAATCTGAACTCTCGCACCTCAAAAAACGCTCGCTTCACGAAATATTTCCAAGATGGCGGCCAAAAATTTCATAAGCAAATTTTCTCAATCTTTATGGAGAAAAAGTTCTTGAGTAATATTATTTGTGGTCTGTGATTCCCTGATTTCGAATAGATGATTTTTATTCTGAGAAAATTTGGGAATAGAAGATATCTTGATAAAGCAAACATCAAAGTCCAGCTTTTACAAATTTTGACTAAAATAACAATAATAGGCTATCTTGTGGAGCAGACATACTGAATTATAAAAAACAAACTTGATTCAGCGGTAGGCCTCCAGTTGTGTCTGAGGTAGCATTACAACGATGCGAAATTGCCGTCACACGAATATGTAAATGTAAAACTCTTTAGTGAAGATTTTTCTAAATATCATTAACGTTTAAATATCAAGCAAAAAAGTAATATTATGGAACTGCAACACCAAAGGAAATATAAATGTACTGTATGAATAAATATTTAGATACCGCATGCTTCAAAATTCAGTAGGCTCCTATATAAATTTATATTGAGAAGCCCAAGAATGCTCACCAATGCCATTGCAGTTCAAGCAAAATCGCTTAATTAAAAGAGTTATTTAATAAATTACTGTATGGTATATCATGAGTAATTAATGCTTATAAGAACAAGATTGAAGTGGTGAATATGGTAGTACATTATTTTTAATTAAAAAAGCCCCATAAAAGTGAGGAAGCAGAAAACAATCTTGTAAAGCTACGCTTACACATAGAAAATAAAAAGATAAAATTACTTGTTTGAAAATAAATATTTCCACCAGTCTTGCACTGATTGGTACATCCATAATCACTCCATGAAACAATCATGTTAAAAAATCATTTCACATCACAAAACAAGTCATTTTAGCACTGACAAATACGGGTTTTTTTCCATTACCCCTATACAAGTTTTCGTGGTTTTGCCCGATTTAGAAGCGGGCGATGCTAGCGCTGTGACTTTCACAGCGGATCCCGGAGTTACGCATCTAGTAATATATATCAATGATATTATTATTGCAACTGATAGCTGGTACCTGACAATAATTATTATAAATTATAATTATTGACTTTGCTGATACGTTGGTAAAACTGTTTTCTTTTGGTACGACCACAGTGAAAGACCACCGAAAATAAAAGTTTTAGATTAATTCTAAAGTAGAGAATATGTTTTCAAATATTTCTATTTTCATGTAGGCCTATGCTTGAATGTTATTGTCAAATATATTCTGTACGTGTTTTATCTTGAAAAAATGCGATTTTATTGGAAATTTTTAATGTAAAACAGCGTTTAATGAACTGCTAATATGGAAAATTATTATCAAACATTTTTAATTGCTCCAGTGTCTTGAATGGAGTTGAACTTCCCGAATCTGACTACATATTCTTGTGATTTTTTCCATGAATAATCTAATATCAAAACTAACACTGTATTTCTATTTAAATTATCATTTTTACTCACTTATACTGGAGATACTGAAGGCATGCATTTCACTTCTAAAGAGGCCGATGAAGGTTCTAAAGGTGAAATGCATCCCTCCAGTATAAGTGAGTAAAAATCTTAATTTATTAAAACAGAAATGCGGTGTTAGTTTCGATAAAAAAAAAATCTTGATTATCTTTTCATGATCATCGTACACCACTTACTACATAATTTGTTATATGTATAGTTGAGTCTGTTAGATTTAGAACTACTTTTTCAGACAATTCATGTTCAGTAGAATATTGCATTATACACTTTTCTTTCAATAAACAATAAACAGTATCAGAGATTTTTAACAATTCTAGCAAAAAAACATTATTTTCATTTTATATTGTATTTTTTCGCCAAGAACTGTATAAATCTCTTGAGATTTGTTCAATGGATTCAGCTTGGCTTGAGAAGTGACAAGATGGCCATCAAAATCCACCACAGCCTGATTGAGTTGGAAAATAAATAAATTAACATTTTCAAATGCTTATAACTTCTGTAGGGAAGCGGATTTCGTTAATCTGATTACATATTTTTGTAGGTAACTTCAAGTAGGCTACTATAATCCACCACAGTATGAGAAATTTTGAATAATATATTTGAATATTTTTGCAAAAAAAAAACTCAAATTTGGTTTATTTTGGTCTATGGATAGAGCTTGACCTGAGTATTGTCGACTCCCATTGATGGCCTGTTCTCTCCACCAGGGGCTGAATGTTTTGAAAAATAATGTTTTACTCTGTAGGCCGAGCGCTTTCGAATCTTTGAGATCCGTTTTCAGAGGCCTGAGAAAACTGATCTCAAAGATTCGAAAGCGCTTGGCCTACAGAGTAAGTAAATTTTACTTACTCTTAATGAATATTTGACTGCAAGTCGTTAAATTCACATAGAAAGTTAATATTAACAACGCAGTTCGTCATGGAACAAGAAACACAGGAATACTCTTGAAGCTCTCTTCAAGGACTATCATCCACCAAAGTATGAGCGATTTTATTTTTAATATTTTCACTAAAAACGATGGACACTCTGCAAGGATATCGTACGTTTTTAGAGGAAAGTAATAAAAATCACAGTTCTGTTTCATATTTGGTACATGGATATAGCTTGTCCTAAGAATTGGCACCAAATTTGGGGCTCCTAGCTACTACACAGGGAGAGAAATTAAACTTTATAAATTATAACATATTTTCAAATGCTCATAACTCCTGAATGAGAGCGAATTTTCCCCAATTTGATTAAATATTTTCGAAGGTCTCTTCAGGCACTATCATCCACCACAGTATGAGCGATTTTTAATTTTTGGAAAATTTCCCAAAAAATCAGACTACATCATGCGTTTCTCTAAACAAATAACAAATAAAAATCGCAGATTTGGTTCATGTTTGGTATTTGGCCTGAGAACGGACCGTACTCCGCTCACCTCACCAAAGGCTGAGAAATTAATTGCACTAGAAAAATACACATTTAATTAAAAATGCTCTCATATCTCTTGAATTTTCTCCAATCATCAATCATATAAAGTTCTTTCTTCAAGGTCTATCGTACACTCCAGTAGGCGCAGGTTTGACAATTCTAGCAATAACCATGTCGTTGTTTTGTAAAGCGAAAAACTTCGTTTACTAGTCAAAAACAAACATCTCTCAAATTTTGTTGATATTTGGTACATGGATGGAGCTTATTCTGAGGTGTGTCGACATTCATCCACAAGCTTATCATTATTTTTATGTAATTGATCATTTTTAATCGAAAAACCCTCAAAATATTTCCGGGAAATAATAGTAAAACACAAACACTGTTGAAAAATTGCAGGTTTATTATCAAAATTATCAAAATCTCACAAGATCAACACTTATTAAAATATAAAAATATATTTTTTACATTTCTTTGATAGAAATAAAAAAGAAAATTGCTTCCAGATATGCATCTTTCCGATGAAACCAATTAGAAATACTTCTTAGACAACTTTCGATTTAACAGATAAATTTGAAAAGAATAAATGTGAACCAAAAAAAAAAAAAAGAAATGCCACAAAAAAAAACCTGAACATACAATTCAAAAGAAACTTTTCTATACAAGAGAACAAGAAGTACTGTTAATTCGTTACACAAACTTAAAGTTCAAGTTAGATACAACTTGAAGTAGGAAGTTTCAAAAAAATCATCAAGTTTGGAATGATTTTCACAATTTTTTGCATGATGAAGCAAGTTTTACAGATTCAGATTCGACTAGTTCTTAATTTTATACAATTTTTCATTAAATTCCCAAATTTATGAAACAGAATATTGTAACTGATAGTTTATGACTTTTATCTAGGTTTTTTAAACGTTTTAATGACATACTTTTCATCTAGATGTGTTTTCAAAGTTTTCTACAAAAACTGATTTGAATACAATAATAATTATAGGCTTATCTAAAATGGAATCATAAATTATACTAATTGAATGAATTGAATTGAAATGAAACTTTAAACAATACATAACAATCATATTTTGAAATGAGAAATTATGGCACAAAATTGAAATAAATTTCAATATATTATGGTTCAAAAGCAGTCGATTATTTTTTGACCAAAAACAAGTAAAGCAATTTCCTTCTTACCTTTTACTAAAATTTCTTGAAGAAATAACAGATCAAAAGAAGAAGAAAATATGAATTTCCAAGTGAAAACGACTAAAAGTGAAAATAATTATGTTATGCTATGAATATAACGTTATAAATAACATAGTTAGTGCTCAGTTCACCGTTACTTGAAATTTCTAACCATATTCGCAATACTAAGCTTTATACTGAAATAATATAATTTCTAGATTCCATTTTCCATTAGCAGCAACTTATTTTTCAAAATGTACAAATTCCCCACAAATTATTGCTTTTCTGCATGGTAACTAGATATAATATACTTCACTGATTCAATACAATTTATATCATTTCAACACAAAGGAATTTTACAATTTTTTAAAAATTAGCTCAATATTTTCCATATTTTTATATAATTATAGAAATTGAATTAAAAATAAAATAAACAGTTAACGTTTACGATGATCAAAATGAATATCCGATAATAATATTCAAATTGTAACAGAAATAAAAAAGAAATACTTTAAATTTGCTCTCTTTATTACAATCTTCTTATGGAAGAATGAGAAGAACGAGAAGAAGACAAAGAAGAAGATGGGAAGAAGTGGAAGTAGAATAATAATGTTAAAAAAACGAAGATTCAATAAAAGGAAGATGATGTTTCAAAGGAAGAAGAAGAAATAATTCAACAATTTTTTACAAAACAAATAGAATTGGAAGCTCATAACATATTCAACTACTTTGAAAAAAAAATACTTTCAAATATTTTTAAAAGATTAATAAACATGTCAACAATCCAACACGATTTTAATTCATTTTTTGAATTTATAATTTTTCTACGAAATTTCATTTTTTACAATTTAATTTTGTCGATGGATCAATCTTATCGTTCCTTCTCCTATATTACTATGGTATATTATTTTATTTCTCTTCATTTCACCCCTAAATTTTAATTATTTTCAAAAATTTCCCTCACGCAATTTTGCACAATAATTTCGGTCAATAGTGATTATTTTAAGCCTTCTCAATAACATCAACTCCTACTACATCATTCAAAATGTTTTAAATCTATTACAATTCATTTATTACTAGTTTCAATTTTTTGTTGATGCTGTCATTCAAGGAGCTCTGTACCTTACAACAATATATATGATTATGATATTGATTCATTTCATATAGATATGGCACAATTACTACTGTATATTATAACCCTACTCCAATATTAAGTCAAAATATGAGTCGCAGTACCATATCTTCTCCGCGGAGCAATCAATAATGAAAATTTCGATAGTCGATATCTATACCAAAACCAAATCTAAACCTAACGTTCCTTTGACATATCGACAACGTTTATCTTAGTCGACTGTTTCGTGGGGAAGATAAGTAACTGCAGCCAAATAGTTATACCTAAATATGGTCAAAATAACCTATGCAGGCTAATTGAATGAATATTTCGATATTCGATATCTGTACGTTCTAAATCTAACGTTCCTTCCATATCGACTATCGATAGTCTATTCCTTAGTCGTTCCTTCCATGTCGACTATCGATTCTCTTAGTCGATTGTTTCTTAAGGAAGATATATGGAACAACAGTCAAATACATTTAAATCACCTCTTTATGTAGACTGAATAATGTAATATGAATTAAAAATACCTTCTATACATTTAGTAGAAATAACTTTACATGATCAAGATACGTTCTAAATAATGATAACTTACTTTGTGATTACTATTAATCACTAGA
The DNA here is from genome assembly GCA_948455865.1 of Conomelus anceps. Classification (NCBI taxonomy): domain Eukaryota; kingdom Metazoa; phylum Arthropoda; class Insecta; order Hemiptera; family Delphacidae; genus Conomelus; species Conomelus anceps. The sequence goes on from OX418221.1 coordinate 6,161,054, forward strand.
AACTGAGTATTCAATTACAATGCTAGAATTTGAGACTAGTTTTCAATATATAATTTATCATACTTTAAAAATGTCCATACAATATTTTAAGAGTTTTTTGAGTCCAGAGACACTGAAGTAACGTTCATAGATACGACCCCAAATTATAATTTATTATTAATAGAGATACGTAAAGAAAAAACAGAGCTTAAATGACAGCAACAACAAAACATATTTGAAACCAACAAAATTTTAAACTAAGAAATTTTCGAATAATTTCATAACATCTATTACACAGGAACATAGTTTAGTTCAATTAGAATATTTTACATATCTTCAGCGAAAAATTGAGTGTTTAAATCTTTTACCGTGAATTTATAAAGGAAACTAACAGTTATTTATTAACATGAATAATATTATTGTTGCCAATACTTTACTGGTGCATTTCAACAACTACTTATTCGTGTGATAGTTATTTCACATTGGTGTAATGCTTCCTCCAACAGGAACAATAGGAAGCACCTACACCAATGCGAAATAACTATCATACGAATAATATTCACCAGTTAAGGATTTTAAACACTTATTTATGTTCAAATATCAAGTGAAAAAGGTGGAACTACAACATCAAAGCTATTTCTTACAAATTCAAAATTTATTTAGAAAAATTCGAAAATTTCTTATTGGATTCAACAATGTCCCCATAAAATGGTTCCATTAGCATTCAACTGAATTTATTACAACAATTCTGAGTCGAAATTTCCACAAAATACTGCAAAACCAACCAATTTTCAACTAGAAATAGTAGTAATGATCTTAGCATGAATAAAAGCACTGAGTGCTGTACACTCTTAATGTTACTTCTACCAATAATTGTACTTTTTCTAGAAGCTTAGCCTCATAATTTTTTTTATAAATTTTCCAAAATTTACTGAATATTTTGCAATCTATTTAAAAAAAAAAGGTAATAGATTCTATCTATGCATAACCTCACATCCCCAAGAAGACTATTTTCAAAAATCATTCGGAATCAGAAAATCTGTTTTTTTAGAAAAATTTTCCGGCCCCAAATTAATACTCAATAAACCCCCCCCCCCCCCCCCACCCAAGAAACGCCTCTTTGCTTCCTACACGAATGAATTATCATTACTTTGTACGTTTGTCTTATAATTACTTCACGTGCATGTCGCTGGCCCGGCCATGTCTGAATTTGTAAAAACAAATTATGCCACTATTAAGTACCTATTTCGTACTATTTAGTACCTCCAATAAATATTTTCGTACCTCAACCCTGACCGAGCTATTAACATTCTTGAGTTGCCGGGCCAGCGACATGGTAGCCCGGCCATGTCTGAATTAAAAAAATATATATATGTCAATATTTGGTACTTATTTCGTACTATTTAGTACCTTCAATAGAAATTTTCGTACCTCAAAGGTTGAGGAGATACAACATAAAATGATATAGGTCAATGACCTCTCAGCCCGGCCATGTCTGAATTTGCATAAACAAAATATGTCATTATTAAGGTTATATTTCGTACTATTTAGTACCTCCAATAAAAAAAAATTACCTCAACCCTAACTAAGCTATCGATTTTTTAAAAATCTCACTAGCCTTGTGAGAAAAAATTCTTTACTCAGTTAGGGATGAAGTACGAAATTTCTCTTTAGAGGTACTAAATAGTACGAAATTAGTACTAAATATTGGCATAATTTTTTTATACAAACTCCAACATGGCCGGGCCAGCGACATGCTAGCCCGGCCATGTCTGAATTTGAAAAGAAAAATTATGTCAATATTTGGTACCTATTTCGTACTATTTAGTACCTCCAATAGAAATTTTCGTACCTCAAAGGTTGAGGAGATACAGCATAAAATGATATAGGTCAATGACCTCTCAGCCCGGCCATGTCTGAATTTGCACAAACAAAATATGTCATTATTTAGGATATATTTCGTACTATTTAGTACCTCCAAGAAAAAAAATGTTACCTCAATCCCAACTGAGCTATAATTATTTTTTTAAATTTCACTGGCCTTGTGAAAAAAATCGTTTACTCAGTTAGGGATGAAGTACTAATTTTATTCTTAGAGGTACTAAATAGTACGAAATTGGTACTTAATAATGGCATGATTTTTTTATAGAAATTCCATCATGGCCGGGCCAGTGACATGCACGTGGCATGCATGTCGCTGGCCCGGCCTTTTTTGAAATCATACAAACAAATTATGCCACTATCTAGTACCTTTTTCGTACTATTTAGTACCCTCAAAAAAAAATTTAATACCTCAACCGCAACTGAGTAATCGATTTTTCTAGATTATTTGTAGTATGACGTCACAGCCGGCTGCTGTATGTGGTGAGGTGTGTTTGTGTATCCAAGCGGCTCCCTTCAATATTCCCAATTATTGTGGAATGTCATCACGTAGCCTACAAACGAAAGAGGGGAGAAACTGAAGAAATGACCGATTAGGGCAAGTCGCCCAACCTTTTTTCAGCTGGCGACCCACCTTTCTTTATCAGAAAAGAAGTTTCATTTTAGAAGCTCAAGACAAACGTAGGGTAGGCAATGCAAATCGAAAGTAAATATTAATTGCATATATGTGCAATATGAGTAGTTACATTTTGTATGTTCTGGTGCAACCTTGAAAAAAGCTGGTGCAACCTTGACCTTGACCCTGACCTTGACCTTGGAAAAAAAAAAAAAAAAATTAAAAAAAAAAAAAAAAAAAAAAAAAAAAATTTAAAAAAAAAAAAAAAAAAAAAAAAAATAAAAAAAAAAAAAAAAAAATAAAAAAAAAAAAAAAAATAAAAAAAAAAAAAAAAAAAATAAAAAAAAAAAAAAATAAAAAAAAAAAAAAAAAAAAAAAAAAAAAAAATAAAAAAAAAAAAAAAAAAAATTAAAAAAAAAAAAAAAAAAAAAAATGGAAAAAAAAAAAAAAAAAAAATGGAAAAAAAAAAAAAAAAAAAATGGTGGGAAGCTGTCACCTGTTCATATAGGTAAAAAATCACCTTGCTATGCTTTCAACGAAGGTAGTTTCAACGAAAAAGAGAGGGTAGAGAGAGAGAGAGTGAGAGAGAGCCCCACTTCTACTTCCATCACAGGCCCCGCCCACCGGCCTCTACTTATTCATTGCAGTTATGTGACAACAATGTTCAGTTCTGTCCACTCAAGAATGTGTATGGATGATGGGTGACCATGCTTCCATGACTTATGAGCATTATTATCACTTACTCAGTGGTTTGGGACCCACCTAGGTACCCCATGTTCTTCATAGCATGACACTGCTTTGTGATATCCCAAAGAAACTCTATGCATATGACCCATATGCATATGCACTCTATGCATATGACTCATATGCATGTGCACTCTGTGCTACCCTGGCGCCCCCTAGTGCCCCTAGTGGTGCCCCAGTGCTCCCCCTAGGGCCTCTAGTGGTGCCCCAGTGCTCCCCCTAGGGCCTCTAGTGGTGCCCCAGTGCTCCCCCTAGGGCCTCTAGTGGTGCCCCAGTGCTCCCCCTAGGGCCTCTAGTGGTGCCCCAGTGCTCCCCTAGTGCCCCTAGTGGTGCCCCAGTGCTCCCCCTAGTGCCCCTAGTGGTGCCCCCAGTGCTCCCCTAGTGCCCCTAGTGGTGCCCCCAGTGCTCCCCCTAGGGCCTCTAGTGGTCCCCTAGTGCCCCTAGTAATGCTGCTAGTCTTAATTGTTTCATTTTGGCAGAGTCAATGGTAAACAGTATTATCCTGCCATCTGTCAACTAAATTGATGACCATCTGATCCAATTACAGTCTGCAGTCCAATTACAATGTATCTTGGCTTCTCCAGCTGAGATGTTGACTTGACAGTCCATGTATGTTTTTCCATGACTGCTCATACTGGGACTAATTTATTGGCAACCAGAATAATCATAGGTTCTATACTAAAATAAAAAAAATCATGTGGGTTTACAATGAACTCAGATTTATTTAACAATTTTCATCAAGCAAAAATTTTAAACATGAATGTACAAAAATGTGAGAGTAGAGATCCTTCTGCTCCCAATCATATTTGTATTTGATCCTTGTTGCTAGCTCCAATCCTCTTCTCATATAGGCAGTAAACTCTTATGGTCTCAGGTTACCAAAGCCATGGCTGCTGATGGTCCAGGTTGATGATGTCACACTCGCTCTTCAATGGTCCATTGGCTGGTAGAGCATCTTGCATAAACACTCCTTGGAACTGTCTCAGCTTCAAACAACAGGCATTCTTGTAGAGGTTCACATCGGTCAGAGCTTGGTCAGGCAGACCAATCATCTTCTGCTGCTGCCACCCCATTGATGACAGTGAACTCCATTTCCTGTCTTCTGCTGTTGTTGTCGTCTCAGGTACAGGCCTCGACCCTTGGTTGCTGATGTTGTTCTCTTCTTCACTGCTCCAGCAGCCTTCTTCAATCCTTCAGCTCTATTCTTCTTGACAGTAGTGTTGGCGCCAGTCCTCTTCCTTTTCACTCCTCCACCAAACTTTGCTTTGGTCTTCATGATGTTGGTTACTGCTAGTGCTGCAGCCTTTTCCAAGACACCTGCATCTGGAGATATCACTCTGCTCCAAGCTCTTTCAGCCAAGATCCGGTCTGCTGCTGCTCTGCTAGCAGTATCACTACTCCTTGAGTAGGCAATGTCGTGCTGCTTACAGGCTTGATCAAGTCCGTTGATACCTGGATCGCCTCTTGCCAATCGCTTCTCAAGCTTTGTACCTGGTCCACAGTACTCGTAGCCAGGCAGATGAAGTTCTACGGGCAGTACATCTATCGCTTTGTTGACTATTGCACCTGCAGCATTTGTGATTGCTGAAAGCACTCCTTTCCCCTTATACTTCTTCACTACTCCTGCACTGGCAACATTCTGCATAGTGTTCTTATTTCTCTTCTTATGTATGTCCATCTTTGTTGACGTATGACAGTGTAATGAAGCTCCTTGGCTTATATTGCTGCTTAAATATATATTGTATCTTTCTCAACATCCATTGAAAGTATATGGTGTCACATTCTTCATAGGAGCAATTTATCATGCAGTGCTGATATATAATCTTGTTCTCTTGTATATTGTAGCTAGTATGCAGGTTTAGCAACTATGTAACCACCTTCCACCAATTCTTCCAAGATTGAGTTGATTTCATTTTCATGTCCAGTGTTGCCAACTGCTCTAGACTGATCCAACAGCCTCAGTCTGTCCACAAGTTCATTGGGGTCATTGTAGTAGATGTACTCAATCCGGCTGCCATTGCTAGCCACCATATTCAATGGTAACTCAAGTCCTTTCCCAGTGACTGCTGTATCAGGTTTTTCTCTCACCAGCTCCATGATTGTAGTCCTGTATTTGGGGCTATTATAGTTCACAATTCTACCATCAGGACTATAGTTAAACCTGTAGACACTGGTCAACTTCAACACATTCTTGTAGGCTTCTTTGTCAGCAGACTTCACTTTACTGAGATTAGGTCGTTTCTTGAAGATCAACTCACAAACTCCAGGTGTGGCATTGAAGGCCCTTTCAGCAGTGTCATCATCTGGGTCAGTCAATACAATCCTGTCTCCATCAGGTCCAAAGGTCAGCAGCTTGTTGCCAAGATAGTATTTGTTATGTATGACTCTTGGTCCAAACATCTCATCAAAGTTCCCATCTCTGTTGTCCAGTGATCCTCTGACATATTCCCCCACACATGTTTCAGCCAGCTTGGATTGGGCAAAGCTTTCATCAAATTCTTCCTGTGTAGTATTCAACAACATCTCAATGTCCTCATCATCATCATCATGATCATTGGCCGGGTCTTCTACACCTTGCTCCTCATCATGATCAGCTGAATCTTCTCCACCTTGCTCTTCTTCATCATCCTCATCATCTGAAAATTTACTTCTATCTTTCCACAATTTCCGTGCCACTCTTGAAGTGCTCTCCACAGGCAATTCTCCTTCTGCTGTTCCAAATGCTTCCATGATTTCTTCTTCATCTTCTGCAATAGGTGATGGTATCCTGGGTGGTTCCCGTTGTTGTGTCTTAAGTTTTCTTGGCAGATTCAACTGGAATGGGTAAGGCAAGCCAGGTGATTTTGGTGGCGTAGGAGGTACACGACTCAAGGATGAAAGAGGACGCATGAGTGGAGTTGCTGGTGCTGGTGCTGGTGCTGGTGCCGGTGCTCGTGCTGGGATACGTTGCTTCATGATAATGTTTTTAATGTTCATGAGTCGATCAGTAATTGGTTTCAAACGTTTGAAGTGCTCCTCTTCCTCCAATGATCTGCCCAGTGTGAGCTCCTTATGCTTCCTCTTGATGTCACGTTGCAGCCGGGCAATCGCCATGATGGTTGGAGCAATGTCTTCCACAGTTTGCTTCTTATACTTCATGTCTATCTCAGTTAACTTATGACAGCGAAATGATTCTCCTTGAGCTCTGCTCACACTTTTATACTGTCTGTTTGATATGTTGACTGATTCATAGAAAGCTTTCTAGTGATAGAAACCCTCCATTCAATATCTTACACACTAGGGGCACTAGGGGGAGCACTGGGGGCACCACTAGGGGCACTAGGGGAGCACTGGGGGCACCACTAGGGGCACTAGGGGGAGCACTGGGGCACCACTAGGGGCACTAGGGGAGCACTGGGGCACCACTAGAGGCCCTAGGGGGAGCACGTAATCTTCTTGAGATAGAACAATTTTAGTTATTTTTGTAATGATACTATACCTTTATTTCCAAAGAACCACGTACGATAGTCTATCAAATTTTTGAACAAACATACCTGTACAGTAGAGATACACCCAGTAACGTAATGGTTATAGAAAATAGTTTCTGATTCAGTAAAAGGTTTTCTAATTTATTTTAAATTAAATAGAAATATCACATTGAGCAAAAGCATTATTATTCTGTAACTCTCGAAATTTAAAATGTTTTTGAACAAATACACAATATAGTAAATTAACTAAAAAGTAGACTAATTTATTTTCAAATTTGAATATGATTAGCCTAATTGAGTTATAACGTTATTATATTTATTGAGTAGTAAATTTCGATATTTAATTTATTTATTGGTTTAATGTATTTCTTAGGATTTTATGATGTGTTTAGCCAACCAAAATAGTTGTTAAAATTATACTTATTTTGTGCCACATGTCGGCACTACCAAATCGTGTTTCTGCACATTGCCAAGAATGAGTTCACAGACCCTATCAGTGAACAATGTGAAGTGATAGGTTCATTGTAAATATCAGAATTTTTCTCATTTTCATACTTTAATGCTGAGATTATTTCGTTGTATTTTGTATTGCATTGTTTGACAGTAAGACTTATTGACACAGGCAGATAATTATTATACTTCTTTCTTCTTCCTAGCATTTCATAGCAATACCATATTAATAATAATACAACTATTTCCCAATTTTAGATCGGTAATGTAACTGATTCCAATAAAGTACAAAATGTGACTATAACTATAACTAACTGTATTTTGTGGATTTTTCAAGCAACTTCCATAATATTCTTGAAAAGCATCCTTATAACAAATATTGTTCTACCTATCTTTGACAACTTTCCATCCATTTTTCAAGATACTGAAATAGAACTCATTTATATTAAAATGTGTTACTACAATGAATTAAGAAAATAATTGTGGGGCATTATTTGTATTGTAAGTACTGTATATTTATTATATCGGAATTGAATGAAAAAATCTATGTCAATTGAACAAAATTAATGATTAGATTAGGGCAACTTTTCTGTAAACCTTAATTATACAGGTTCTGAAACGTTGGTGTGAATTTTATAAAGCTTTGTGTAATCTGTGAGTCTAGACCGGGTTGAAGACTTTATGCGTGTTTCATGTTTGGAGAAGTTTTCTCACAACATGTACATAAGTCTGGTACTACCAAAATTGAGATTTTCTCTCAGTTCTGCAAATAACGCCAGAAGACTAGCATGAAATGCAATATTTTTCGGCTCAGAAATTTTTATAAAAATTTTATATTATAAACTATTTTTAACTGTTTTGTTTCAAGTGAACTTTTAAATTAATAGTGTTTAAGAGAGAAGATTCATTTTGTTATTTTTCGAGTGAAGGTTTTAGCAAATCTTAAATTCTTAGTCTGTGTTAACCTCAATGTTTTGGACAATGTAACATATTCAAAATTTGTGAAGGGAGCAGCTTTGGACTTGAGTCTGTTGCACCTTCACATTCGCTGTAAATTTGTCACAGTAAATAAATAAATATAGTGTTCTAGAACATTTCTTTTTAAGTATCATCAGCTTGCTACTCAATCTGCAATTTTTTTTGTTAGTCAATATGAAAGTCATTAGATACGAGCCTCATACTGTCATCGATCATCTTACTGTTCAGTAAGATGAGACATGAACGCTTGGAATTGTAACCGATTTGTATGACCAGCACAGATGTCTTGCAAATCTTTTACAAATCTCTTGCAATAAAATTTTTGTGTGTATCGGAACACACAAAAAACTTCAAGTGCACTGATGCATTTTTCAACTGGAAAATCGTTGCCATAGCCTCTAAGTTCATTACAAGCTGAAAAATGTGTAAAGGAAAAGATCCTTAGTGCAGAGAGCAGAGCCATTATTGAAGTCTAAGTTGCAGCATACCATTCCTGTTACAAGTACTCAATGTCACTCATTCTATACTTAGAAAATTAATCACAAAGTATCAATATCGAGACTTCCTTACTACTTCTACTTTAGCAATAGTACAAATACATCAACGATTGAAATTCCCAATCCATCATGGAAGGAATTCCATGAGAAATCCTATTTTTATTCAATCAAAATAAAAAATTAATGGGTTGTAAAATATAGATAAAATAATAGTGGTTAGATGAATCTATGTGTAATAATCATTTAATATATTACACGCTTATGTAAACAATGATATGAATACAGCAACGTCAGTTAACACAAATTACTATACAATAATAATCAATCAAGAATGTCAAAACTCATTCCTCTGATGAAAACTCATCCTTTTTTGTTGGAAATTAGAATGCTATGAACATTACAATGCACTGAAAGGCAGAAGTCAATAAAAAAAAACAGTTCTCATTACGTTTGCAAACAAACAAAATTGAAAATATTATGCGAATGATCGTAATATATACAGTGAGTCAATCATTTAAAAATATTACATTGACAATATCCATGATTTATTTTAAAAACTTCATACAATATAATTTAAATTTAAAAAAGTTTGAAATGTACAGCCTAAAGTTCATGATACAAACAGTCAATTGACTTAAATTAAAATTATCAACGTTTTGATAAGGATTTCAGGACCTGAGGGAAAGGCTTGAGCCCCAAAGCCCAGTGCCGGATTTAGGGTACTTGCGGCCCTAGGCCAAATTACCCCGAGCGGCCCCCGATAACTTCACGATTATGTAATTAAAGCATAAAGCACATTTCACATTTCATATTAATACATAACGTTTGTTTTAATTTTACTTTTTAAAATTGGTATAACATACAAAGCATAACATACATGAATAGAAATGGCAGTAATGTTCTATTTGAATATGGTACATAAATAGGTTGAAATGTTGTATTCGCTAATTAAATAATCTTAGTTTACAAATTTGGCTAAAACCCCAAAACAGCTCTAACAACAATTTCTATATTTATAGAAAATATATAATTCAAAAAGTTAGCAAACAGCAGTTTTCTGTAAAATGATTAATATTGCTAAAATTATTATATAATAAATTAGTATTGCAGTTAATTGTTAAAATTAAATAACATTTGTTTCATTGGGGGGGAAAAGTACAGGTGACAACAAAAGGCTAAAAAAAGCCGAGTTGAAAAGACACTTTAAGTAAAAGAACAAGCAAAATAATAATAAGAACTGTTATAGTAATAAGCTACATTACTGAAAAATAAAAATATTAAGAATACAGCAAATAAACTTCTAGATCATTCAATTCTCACATTATTCTCTTCTGAAAAACGTGAATGTCATGTTCTTAATTTGGATAAAGTTGGATTAGTGATTAGCATTGACACTCACTCCACTCCATACTCATAATTAATACCATATCTAAACTCTAAACACTCACTTTTCTAGCTTTTTTGGCTGCAAAATCTTTAATCAAATCTTGAAAAAGCTCAACATTTGAAACAAAACTAGCCAAACTAGACAATTTAGAATCTTCGTCAGAAGTCAAGTTCCTCAAGTAGTTTTTGTTTCTTTTCAACATGCTGAATGATCTTTCTCCAGATGCATTAGATGTCATCATGCATAATAGAATGCGCAAAGCCGTGTCCATATTTGGAAATAATGTTAACTGTTTTTCACGAATGAGTTTCAGATACTCCAAAAGTGTATTCCTCGGAGGCTTGGTAATCTTGTTATCATGAGGTTCTCTTTCTTCATCAAATATACCTTCAACAAAGCCTTTGAACTGTACACACTCTTCTCCAAAGTCACCATCTATGTCGATTCGATAGTTTGTAGTTAAAATAGAAGCTTTTCCCCTGATTCCTTCATTGGAAATTGACGATAAGTTGTTTAAAAATCCAAATTCTTCATTAAGACTGGAATAAACTTCGGACCTTTTATTCAATTCTGAATAAAGCCTGTCAATTACAACATTGAATGTATTAATCTTTAAGTTTTCTTTGCCATTAAAGTAGGGTTCAGTGGATTCATCTTCTTTGTCTTCGCCAGGGAGAGCTTTTCTTTTCGAGCGTCTTTTTATTTCAAGAATATAGGTTTCATTTTTAGACAACTCTTTTCCTCTATTTTCATAGGAATCAAAGATGTCTCTCAGTTCAATACGATATGAACATTGGTTATTTTAATTGGATTGTATTGTTTATATACAAAAGTAATGTACTCGATTTACAGTAGCGGTAATTATTAATTAATTTAAAAAAATAAAAATTCAATTTTTTACAAAACGCTGCGGCCCCTTTTTGCTTGCGGCCCTAGGCCGCGGCCTAGTCGGCCTAGTGGTAAATCCGGCACTGCCAAAGCCCCCCATGTCAAGCCACTAGTTATGAACATTATTCTACTTAAAAAGCTGAATACATGACATGTACCAACACTAATCAGCCTACAGCACATATTCTCTATAATAAATTTTCTTGAAAATTATTAACAATTTTTTAAGGAGCTCGGGTTCTTGGGGGGGCTTAAGCCCCCTAAGCCCCCCCCCTGGGTGCGCCACTGGCTCACTTCCTATTTCATCGCACAACACACCAAAGACTCTTTGAGTTCTTAGATTGTAATTGATGAAATTTCTCAATTAACAGGTTCACACGAACCTGTGTGAGTCATCTGGGAGCAGTGGTGTAAATAGAGCTGATACATGATGAGGGGGGGGGGAGTTTACCACCCCCTCCGCTGGTCAATCACTCTTACATATTACTCCCTTCAAAAAAATTCTCAGAATATAGATATAATACATGTTATACAATATTCATACAGGGTAAAGTAACCGAACGCTAACAAAAGCACTTGGCTGACATAATTGAGCCTCAATTGTGGCGCGCGACCTCAACTACAGTCGCTCAGTATAGCAAGGCTATTGGATATAATTAATTTCCACATCTATTACACATTGCTTTGCTCTCTCTCAAATGATTTTATTTAAACATAAATAATTAATAATGTAATAGGTACTATCATAGAGAATGTGAACACTATGTATATATGATGGCCATTCCACATTGTTCTAGTTCTTCCTTGGGCATGGATTGAGGCCTACTCATTGATTTCAATTTATTGTTTGCAATGAAGAAAAAATATGGTAGTCAAAAGAAGATGTCATTAAAAAAAATTGCTCAGCATAATCCAGTTAATGACCATCAAAAATTCAGTGTTCCTGATAAATATTTGAAGGCATTTTGAAATTGAATTTAATAAACAGTTTTTATAGTCTTTACTTCAATGGTTTTTTATCCAATCCTTATTCATGAAATGAACTTATTTAATTCACTTTAAATTCGCTTTGAGAATTTAAAATTTATTCAACTTATTGAAATATGAGAAATGAGAAATTTTATTTTTTATTTATTTGTTTTTTATTCTTGGACTATATGTAGACTATTTTATCTGTTTTATATAGAAGGAAATGAGCGAACCAGTTAGTTTACAATGAGGACTCATTGTAATTATTATTGGTTTTCCAATTTCTCTACTATGTTTATTAATTATTAGTATATTATTAATCATTAAATATATTAGGTATTATCATTTTTTAAATTATTTTTAATATCTCTAGTATGTGTTGTATAAATGTTTTATATGTATGATTACTATTGGATATATGAAATCAAATTAGCTCATTCAAGGTATGTCAGCTACTGGAGGTGATCAAAAATAGAGGTGTCAGCTATTGGTATAGATGTCAAGTGATTTTAAAATCAAAATTTCACGTTGAAATTAGTATTTAAAGTGTTCCCAAATTTCAATCGGCCATTTAAAAGACTTGAATAAATAGATTGTAAACATTTTTTTATTAATCTATACAATAGCTCCAAAGTAAATAGATAATATTCATGAATTGACTCACTAAGGTGTCAGCTGCCGGTTTCTTCACCCTAGCGAAAAATTAAATGAATAATCTTTCAAATTTTTAGTTTTCCAAATTGTTTCTTACAATTTTTCTAAGCAATGGTTGGGGGGGGGGGGGGGTTACGACCCCCCCCCCACTCGTTACGCCTACGCCTGGGAGAGATGCAGTTCTTCTGTAGTCTGCCCCAGATGCCAAAGTCAAGAACCAAGAAAACAATTGAAACACAATTTGATTTTTCTTATCTTCTCTTATAGTTTATACCATAGTTTCTGATAGTTTTAGGATAGTTACGACCCACCTGTAACTCTTCTGCAACACACCGGTTGGGAACCGCTGGAATAGAATATTCTATTCTCTCTAGTCGCCGGCTGGTGCTGGAGCAAGGCTACATACATGAAATTAGCAAGCATTGTCTCCCGATATTCATCGGCTAAAATTACAATGATTTCCATTTACTATTTGTGTGGGTTAAAGGACATGCATGTCGCTGACCCGGCTATGTCTGAATTTGTACAAACAATTTATGTCAATATTTAGAACCTATTTCGGACTATTTAGTACCTGCTATAGAAAAATTTATACATCAACCCCAACTGAGTAACCGAATTTTTTAGATAACTGGTTAAGAACTGGTTGCCGGGGGTTAGCTCCAATACCTCAATTACTTGAAAATCTTTTCTCAATTGTTATTTTAAAAGTATAGTTTATAATTTTCTTTTCAAACTAATACGCTATGATCAAATTCCCTTACCAAGCATAGTTCAATTTGTGATATGAAACAACTTCCTTTCTTCCACCACATCTTTCTTTTTGTGAGTTAATAAGAAGTACTTAAGTATGTTTTTTTCTATTTTGAACAAATGTAATATCAGCTTCTTGATAAATTCTGTTTAAAAAGTAAAGGAATATCGAAAGTTCAATTGATTTTGATAATTGGTTTAATAATAATTATCTATTAACTGACAGAAATAACTACAAAATGCCCGCAAAAATTCGCAAATTTGAGCTAGTAGCTCAAATCGTTTAATGAGTCTTTATCCAATACTCATGAGAAGAGATTCTTTTGCCTATACATAACAGTTCTTGAAAAAGGTGAGCAATCATAATTTAGGCAATAGGCTATAGCGAAAAAAACATTTTTTTTTTACAGGAACAGTTGATAGCTATTTCTGTGGAAGAATGGAATACAAGTAATGTAACTAACATATTTCTATTAGAGGTGTGAAAATAACTGCAAAAAACATTTTTTATGGTTTCAGTTCAGCAATTCAAGTGAATTTTAAATTGGGATATTAAAGAGAACATTTTCGGGCTCTAAGGAATGACACAATCTAAGTCTCCGAAAATGTTACAAACCCAATTATTATTTTGAAACATTCTATTATGCTATGGATAATAAAGGCTGTGTAATCGAGGGAAGGTCTGAAAAGAGTGCCGAAGCCGATTAACAAAATGGGGAAGTGAGAAAGGATTGGATGTAGTAATGAAGAAGGAGATATTATGGAAAGATGAAGAATGAAAAGGATGTGGGTGAGGGAGCAAGTGAGTGAGGGTGAGAGTGAATGAGAAAGACCTCCACAACAGACTGGAAATAATTATCATGCTCTGTGTTGTGTTATAGGTGGCTGGCAGCATGTGACGTCAAACAGCAGTTGTATAAGAATAAGACGCGAGAATCAGCTGTTCTATGATGCATGAAAGTGAACATCTAAAAAAATCGATTACTCAGTTGGGGTTGAAGTACGAAATTTTTTTTTGGAAGTACTAAATAGTACGAAATATATCCTTAATAATGACATATTTTGTTTATGCAAATTCAGACAAGGCCGGGCCAGCGACATGCATGTCACTGGCCCGGCCATGATGGAATTTTCATGAAAAAATTATGCCAATATTTAGTACCAATTTCGTACTATTTAGTACCTCTAAAAAGAAAATCTGTACTTCATCCCTAACTGAGTAAACGATTTTTTCTCACAAGGCCAGTGAAATTTTGAAAAAATTATAGCTCAGTTGTGGTTGAGGAAAAAAAATTTTTATTGGAGGTACTAAATAGTACGAAATATATCCTAAATAGTTACATATTTTGTTTATGCAAATTCAGACATGGCCGGGCTGAGAGGTCATTGACCTTTAGTATTTTATGTTGTATCTCCTTAACCTTTGAGGTACGAAAATTTCTATTGGAGGTACTAAATAGTACGAAATAGGTACCAAATATTGGCATAATTTTTCTTTTCAAATTCAGACATGGCCGGGCTACCATGTCGCTGGCCCGGCAACTTAAGAATGTTAATAGCTCGGTCAGGGTAGAGGTACGAAAATATTTATTGGAGGTACTAAATAGTACGAAATAGGTACTTAATAGTGGCATAATTTGTTTTTACAAATTCAGACATGGCCGGGCCAGCGACATGCACGTAATTACTTCTAAATTATCAAACAGGATAGAACTTTGCTTTTTTTATCAACATATTTTTTCATTTATGTTTTTACTTGCAATTTTTCATCCGATTTTCTTTTCTTCTTCTTCTTCTTCTTCTTTCTTTTATCAGTCCCTCCTTCTTTTCACTTCTCACATATTTTTCAATATTGGTTCTTTACAATTTTTCTCTTTTATTCATCAGTCCCTCCCTTTTATCACCAGCTTCTTCTACTCCTAAATTTATCAGTTCCTTTATGTTTCTAGCTTCCTTACTTTATACACTTCCCTAAATTATTGTAACAAATCACAATGCATTATTACTTACTCGCAGTTCTTTTCAATTACCTAAAAGTAGTTTAAATTCTTCTCTTTTCGAATTTCCTTCTTCGTCCTCCTTCTCCTTACTTCTATATTTTTATTCTTTCTCTTTCTTCTCCTTACATTTTTTATTCTTCTTTTTTGACTCTAATCTTCCCCAGTTGAATTTCTTAATATTCCATCATCTTCTTTACCTTATTGAGAATAAATTTATAAATATGAATTGTTCGAAACCTACTCCTCCCACTTATAAATCTATTTTTAAATTTTCTTCCCTTTTCTTCTTCTCCTCCTCCTCCATCCATCACCTCAACACTCTTCCCCTTCTCCTCCACTACTTCCCCATCCTCTTTCGTTCTTCTTATTTTCTTCTACTACCCAATCTTCTTCAGTTCTTCTCCTTTCCGCTTTTCTCTACCCTATCATCCCCTCTCACTTCATCAGTCCCATACTTTTCCTCTTCATACCCCTCCTTTTTTCTTAATTTTTACATTTTCTTCCCCATTCTTCCACCTCCTATTCTTTCCTATCCACCCTAATCTTCCATCCTCCATTCACAAAAACTTAGGTAAATTTAAGCGTTATAATGAGTACCATAATTATAATACTCGGCACTCGGCATTACTATCGGTGGCGGTTCACAGGACTAGCTTGTTTGAAAAGTCCCCTCAGTACATTGGGCCAAAAATTTATAACTTGCTCCCTCAAAATATTAAAGATTCAGATAACATTAAGCACTTCAGAGGATTATTGAGGAAGCAGCTGATGGATAGGGCATATTACACAATTTCAGAGTTTCTTGAATAATAATTTTACAAATTATTACTATAATATATGTGTTTTTTTTATGTTGTTGACTCATCCTCTGTTTGGTTTATACCGAATGTTTTTAGGATGTAATTATATCTTATCTTATCTTATCCTTCCGTTTTACCCACTACTCTTCCCCTTCTCCCTAACTAGGCGACGATACAACTCCTTCTTCTATTTCTTCATCTTTACTACTTTTTTTACTCATTTTTCTCCCCCATTCCATAAACTCTCACTTTATCGCCTCTATTCTTCAAATTTCATTTCCTCTCTTCTATCTTCGCCCCTATCTTCCCCTACTCATACTCTTTCTTACTCTCTATCCTCCATCAACACTGCCGCCATTTTCACACATTCCCCCCCCCCCCTATTCTTTAAACCTTTCCCCCCCCCCCCCCACTCACCAACCCCTCTTCCACCTATCCACTAGCCGACGATATAACCGGCATAACAGCAGCCGCACTAGCAACCGCCGCTACCACCACTTTACTCGCCACTTTCCCACCACCCGCCGCCACCGTTTTAGTGGCGCCACTCTCGCCGCCGCCTCCGGCCACACCACAGCCACTGCCACTCCTCTTCGCCGCACTCAGTCGCCGCTGCAGTAGCCGCGATTCAGAAGGCGGTGACAACCCGAACGGCAGCGGCTGATTGTCGCCATCACTCGCTCCGCCTTCGTTAGCTGCCGCAGCCTGCTTCAGATAGCTGTCCACCACCGAGTCACTGGTCATGCTGAAATGCTGCAGCACCACTCGATTGACGGCCATTGCCGACTCAGCGAATGCTGACAGCTCGCGGGCTCTGTTGTTCCTGCAACATCAGCAAAAAAAAAAGCTGTTACAAATATGACATTCTAAAGCTGCGTCCACACTGACCATTTGCTACAGAATATTGTGTTACGAAACAAGTTACTGGAAGTTTCTGTAACATGTTCCAGAGAACATTAATGGGAAGTGATAGCCGCGAGCCGTAGCAGGTATCTGTTCAATCAGAGAGATAAGCTGCGTTCTCGTAGGTCCCGTTTGTAACGGTGACCGATTAGATCGGCCAGCAAAAAAGACACTGTTTTCTGCTGTAAAATCACTCCCCGGTGGTTCGAAACCCACCTAAAACTGTAGGTCCAACTCATCAATCACCATCATCCAACTCATTACCCACGCACAGGTCTCATACCTATGTGGGCTTCATCCTCAAAAAAAAACTTCTGTTACAATTAACACCTTTTTCGAGTTCTGTAACAAGTTACGGACCTACGCTCTGGTAGCGAGAACACGTAACTTGCGCATGCGCTGTTGGTCATTTTTGCAGCTCATCTGTCATCTTGTTTGATACTTTGTTTACGTTTATGATTTTGGTTAGGTTTATGTTCGGTTTAGTTTTGGATTTGAAGTGATGGAGTGGAGAGTAGAAACAGTTTTAAATTTGATAGAATTATTTCATTCCAACCACATATTAAGGGATCCAACCCATCCAGATTATAAAAACCGTCTGAAAAAGAAAGACTGAAAGAAAGATTTGCATGTGTAATATGTGTTTTATATTAACTTTAAAATTATGTTAGGCTAGATTGACGTTGTTATACAAATTGATATTTGTTCTTACAATAAATGATTTTGATTTGATTTTGACGCTATTTCCGAAATTGCGTCAATTCTTCTTTGCGCTAGTGCGGACATAGAACGAAAAAATGAATAAAGTTAATAAAATCAAATAAATAAAACTTTTTTTTGCTGCACAAATTAGCCTACTGTAAAACAAGCACTAGCTAACAATAAATCGTCTGACATTTTGGGATAAATGTTTTGCAACTTCATAAATGTATGCAGACAGAAACTGTTACAGAACATTTGTTACGGTAGATGTTACATAACTTGTTGGAACAAGTTATTGTAATTTGTGTTTTGTAACCTCAGTGTGGACGCAGCTCAACGATGGAGAATGAGAGATTGAAGGAGTAGGGGAGAAAGAAGAATGAGGAAAAATAAAAAAGAAGAATGAGGAAAAAGTGAAAAAGGAGAAGGAGAAAACGAAAATAAGAAAAAGATGAAGAAAAAATAAAAGGCCGGCAAATAAGAAAATTTACAAACAGTATAATCAATGGTTGAGTTCAAGGTAGCCTTGCCGGTAGGCTTCTGATTGTAATATTATTCATAGACGTCTATAGATTTGCATAGAGCCAAAGCTATTAAGTTGCCAATATTCGGAAATCGAACGTATCATTTTATGCAGTTGCATAGATAAAGGCATTTATTATCTATTTCCAATTTGTATTTCCTAGATCAACATATTAAACACTAGCAGGTTGCCCGATTCAATTGAATCTGAATTTCTAGAATGTGTAGTGACCTGCCTACAAATTTTAATTATTATTATCTTTTTTCTTATTGTTTCTCCTACTACTTTTTCTTCTACATCTTACTCTTCTTTTCCCCTCTATCTTCTTCTTCGTCATCATCTTTTCCTTCTTCCTTTTCTTCTTCTCTTGATTCCTTCTTTTCTTCTTCTAATACATCTTTTTCTTCTTCTTCCTCTCTTCCCCTTCTTCTTTTCTACCATTTTCTCCTCATCCTCGTCCTCCTCCTTCAATCCCTCATCATTCTCCAGCTTGAATGTTTCGTCGACAGATAACAGCAGGTAGCTGTGTATAATATATTATGATTATCTTCATCTATCTACAGAATTCATGAGAAATGAATTTTGCCATCTTCCTTTCAGTAAAAGAAATCTGATATTGATGTTTTACAATTCACAACATACTTCCTAGTGAACTAAATAACACAGTAACTTTGTATTTAGGCCGGCCACACACATGAACAGTCGAGGCGAGGCAAAATGACTTTAGTCAAGACGCTTGACTTGCCTTGTCGCAAAGCGGACACACACAATAGAAGGCGAGGCAAGTCATGGCCAAGTTTTGGCTCAGTTTCACAGTCAAGTCGTGAATGTGCTTTCGCGGAGTGAACATATACCAGTTCTAGTGTTTTATTATAGTCGTTTCAGTAGTAGTATAGAAGTTTCTAGTGTCTCTAGTAGCGTTAATCGAGGCATGATGGATGAGGAGGAAGAGATCGTTTTAATGATGTGGAATTTCATTCAGTTGCTGGATCGCTATGTGAAAAATAGAAGAATGTGGGCACCCCTGTATTAATAAAAAAAGGGATACAAGTGGTGTCATTGTCAGTGAAGGATTTATAAATTTTTAGCCCCTAGGCACTATTCTGACTGCCGCCCCCTTGAAACGCCACATTTGTGCCAAGGTCATTATTTAAATCAAAAACTAAATCAAACGAGTCCATAAAAGGCGGTTCATAAAAACATTGAGAGTTTTGTTACTTTTTTGGATTTTAATTACCTCTGAAAAGGTTTATACTTTTATAAACTAAACAATACATTATTATTGAAATACTTGAATAAAAAGAAAAATTAACAAAAATAAACTTATCACTTACGTATCAATGTTCTCTACTTTAGGAATGTACCAAAATTAATTTAATGTTTTATTTTTTAATCCTCATCCAGTAATTCAACAATTAATTTATCTTTATTAACTTAATTCAGTTTGAATATCTAAGTACTAGTGTACTCTACTGTACTTTATTTTATGTAAGGTTGGCTACTCTGTCGGTAGTGGTCAGTGAACAGCCGGGGGCTAGAGCATCCTTTTTTTTTCTAATCGAGCTACAATGGCGAAAGCATACTTATTCAGACTTGAAGAAATTTAAATCAATGATGATTTAAATTATTATTTACCGATTTTCCATAATGACTGAGATAGCGTAAAACCCAGTTTAGGGTTTTTGTTCCTGGTTTCTTTTATATTTTGAAAATGTACTGATACATTCAAGGATTCACTAAAAGGATTATTTGATCATATTTTACTGAATAATCTACATACAGTACTGGTATGTGATAAACTATTATCACAGGGGTGCCCACCCCCCCTAAGCCTCATGACGCACCCCCCCCCCTTAAGTTAGCACCAATCCCCCCTCCCCCCATAAATTAGCCCCCCCCCCCCCCCAAAAAATGCGAAAAGAGCCCCCCGTATTCTTTCTAAAACTAAAAGAAGATTTATAAAACTATTGAAAAAATTCAAAACCAGTCGATAATATACAAAATGTATAGGATGATAAAATAATAGATGCCTACATGAGAAAATAAAAAAATTAAAATTAACAACACCTATTACTTGGCCCCAAAAGGGAATTGAGAACAGAAAGGAAGAATAGTAAAAATTCATGAAAAGCGGTAGTGAGAGACCACCAAGATTAGTAGCAGATAGATCTGTCTACTAACTTTGGGTGTCCCTAACTTCGCCAATCGCCAGAGCCTTGTCGGCCGCAGTCACTGTGGTATCCCACCGTCAGGGGACATCTCAACACTGCCTCCAGTCAAGAGATGAACCAAACCGAGGGCACCCAGGACGTACGTTTCCCAGCCCACACGAGGTGTGGCATCAACACCATTCGAGGACGTAAGGTTGACTTGCCCCCCTTCCGGGAGGGGCCTTGTGGGCCACGCGAGGTGGATACTGCTCCTAACTACAACCCATTAACGGAGGGAAGTAGTGTTGGAGTTGAGAGGCAATCCCTGGGGTACCTCCAGAGATCACCTCTGTCCTGCCAACCAAACAGTATCCCCTGACCACATTTTCTATTAATAAATAATAATTGTTTTAAAAAGAATATATTTTAATATAAATCTCATTTGCTGGGTTTTCTGCAGTACTCCTCTGATACAACAAATAGACATCAAAAGCTATTCTACAAACTGACACCATAGCAACACAATAGAACCAGTACCGCAAACAATACCCCCCTCCAGCAAACAATACCCCCCTCCCTAAACACCAAAAAGAGAACATCATCAAAATACACCTGAAGAGCAGAACTTCAGATGTAATTCAA
The DNA here is from genome assembly GCA_948455865.1 of Conomelus anceps. Lineage (NCBI taxonomy): Eukaryota > Metazoa > Arthropoda > Insecta > Hemiptera > Delphacidae > Conomelus > Conomelus anceps. The sequence continues at coordinate 6,182,037 of OX418221.1, forward strand.
GATGGACAAAAAGAGCCTCTCAAAATTCTCCATCGATTTGTACAGCAGAGAACCCAGTATAAGATTTTATAAATGAAATTCATACAAAAGAGAAAATAATTTTGAATAAATCATAACATTTAAAAAACAATGTTTCCTATCTATATAACAATAAAATATTATTAAAAGTGGAAATTAAATTAAATGTTGATCATTCAATATAATATACTAAGAAAGATGGAGAAGCCCGTGGCCTAGACCTCCCACCTTTCTCGCTTCTTCCTTCTTCTGCCCTTTTCATCCTGTATTTTTATTTATTATTATTTGAATTTTTTAAAGATTAAGCCTTGAAAACTCCACACATGGAGTACAAGACAAGTCAATACCAACAGTATTCTCACATTACATTAGTCACCATCGATAAAATTACAGCAGTTGAAACTTGAAATTATACTTAAATTATAAATCATTATCAACTAGATATATCTTCAATTGTTTGAAGTGGGAGCTGACATTTTTTAACAATGATTGATACAAAGTGTCTGGTAAAATCAATGACAAGAAATACACAATAAAACAAATAAACGAAGTAACAGAGAACTGCATACCCTACCTAGTAGTGGATTGTACAAACTGTGTTTCAAAATCATGCCTTGAAGTATTAAGACTAGTCAATACAAACAGTATTCACAAATTACAATAGCCACAATCGATAAAATTACAAAAGTTGAGACTTGAAATAATCTGAAAAGGTCACTTGTACTCTATAGAAACTTTATCAACTATATATATTTTCATTGTTTGAATTTAAATAGAAAATGATTTTTTTGCTATTATTAATACATAACGTTTTTTAAATCAATGCCATGAAAAACACAATATAACAAAGAATTGTAACAACATAAATGCATGCCCAATTACAAGTACAATATAAAAAGTTGCTAAAAAATATTTTTTTAATTCCCGACATACTTAGAAAAACGTTCCGGTATAACCCTGAAATCTGCGTTCCAGAATTTGTGCATAATTCCTTCCCCACCAGTTGAAAAGCAAAAAACAATTATTATTTCAACATTAAACAAAAATTATTGCATTTCAATTCTGATTAAAAGGTTTATAATACCAACGAACTACTGAAACTGTGTATTGGTAGCCTAATCATGTTTACAGAAATTTTCATCAAATTTCCTGCATCAATATGAAAACAATATAATCTTTTGAAGAATATTATTCTATCATTTTCAACAATAATATTTTTTCAAGTAACTGTCCAGCTAGCAGTTTGTCTGGATCATCAAATACCAAGCTTCAAACAAAAATTCTGTTCAGGTAAGCTACCGGTACTACTATATATCTTATCAGTTTTAGTTTTGGAGTTTCCATCCTCTTTGATAGCAATTAGATGAACACTTCTGCTGGCAAACTAGCCTAGAAAACAATCAGAGATAAAAGAAATTTTCAAAGCATAGAGTCCACTAAATAGTTTTAAAACAACATAATTTAATTTTTAATTCAAATAATCAAGAATAGTTTAGAATTGGATAGCATTTAAAAAAGCTAAGTCGGATTGGCTGGATTTATTATCTGATTTATTGATGGAGATTCAGAATCATCACTCATGGAAACATTCAATTATTACTGCGTTGAGATATCTGGACAAATCTCAAAATGCAATGCTTGAAACTCAGCACTGGATTAGATATTTGAATTGCTCTGAAACCGAATCTGTTTAGCTATGAAGGCTATTGTGATTTCTTCAGTTATTTAGAATAGATTCTACAAGAAAAGAAAAACAGTTAATTACCTAGTAGATGAAGCTTAAAAAAAGACTGTAGCACGAATGGAGTTGAATCTGTTTGAGAAGAATACCCGAGAAGAAGTGGTGATGACAACAACACAGTGTGGCTGAAACAGACTTGAGCAAGAGTGATTAAATGGGGAAAATTCCTTATTTAACAATAGATAGTATCACATATTTGCACTCCTACCATCTGCAGGCAAGCGCCAATAATCTATCAATAAATAGTATCAAATTTTTTGCACCCCTACATCAGTAGGCAAGCGCCAATAATCTATCAATGAATGATTTCAAATATTTTTGCACCCCTACATCTGTAGGCAAGCGCCAGTAATCTATCAATAAATAGTATCACATATTTTCATTTCCTAGCAAGTATAGGACAGCACCCTTAAACTACCCTTGAATTATTGCTTCCATGCTTGAATGTACCCAAGTGAACTCTATTCTCAGTGTGGTAGAGCTTATGACATTTTCACTGCCAAAGCATTGCCAGAGAGAATGGCATAAACTCTAAGCACAAAGCCAGTAGCTGAAGCTAAAGTGAGAGCCACTTCCCCAAATTTTGAATAATCAATGTCTAATCTAATTTCTTATCACATTCACCGTACATGAATAGGCAAGAGCCAATAATCTATCAATAAATATGGTATCACATATTTTTGCACTCCTACCATCTGTAGGCAAGCGCTAATAATCTATAAATAAACAGTATAATATATTATTTTGCACTCCTACATCTGTAGGCAAGTGCCAATAATCTATCAATAAAAAGTATCAAATATTTTTGCACTCCTACATCTATAGGCAAGCGCCAATAATCTATCAATAAATAGTATCAAATATTTTTGCACCCCTATGTCTGTAGGCAAGCGCCAATAATCTATCAATAAATAGTATCAAATATTTTTGCACTCCTACATCTGTAGGCAAGCGCCAATAATCTATCAATAAATAGTATAATATATTTGCACTCCTACATCTGTAGGCAAGCGCCAATAATCTATCAATAAATAGTATCAAATACTTTTGCACTCCTACATCTGTAGGCAAGCGCCAATAGTCTATCAATAAATAGTATCAAATATCTTTGCACCCCTACATCTGTAGGCAAGCGCCAATAATATTTCAATAAATAGTATCAAATATTTTTGCACTCCTACATCTGTAGGCAAGCGCCAATAATCTATCAATAAATAGTATCAAATACTTTTGCACTCCTACGTCTGTAGGCAAGCGCCAATAGTCTATCAATAAATAGTATCAAATATTTTTGCACCCCTACGTCTGTAGGCAAGCGCCAATAATCTATCAATAAATAGTATCAAATATTTTTGCACTCCTACATCTGTAGGCAAGCGCCAATAATCTATCAATAAATAGTTTCAAATATTTGCATTCCTACCATCTGTAGGCAAGCACCTCTAAGCAATTGATAAATAGTATCACATATATCCACTTCCTAGCATGTGTATAAGAGCCCCAGAGAATTTTTTGATTCTTTCAAATCATGATTTGTACTTTTGAAACTGGTATATAAATACCATATAAACTAGTTATATATTTGTTGATTTAGTGCAATTTTATTTTATATTATTCAGATGTATTTTTTATATTTTTATGTTTCTATTTTTGTTGAGGAGGATATATAAATGATTTGATTTAGTGAACTCTATTCTCAGTGTGTTGGAGCTTATGGCATTTTCACTGGCAACAGTAAATACGGCATAAGCTCTAAGCACAAAGCCAGTAGCCGAAGCTAAAGTGAGAGCCACTCCCACAATTTTTGCATAATCAATGTCTAATCTAATCTCTTATCACAATTACCAAACATAAAGGTGCTAACACCTGCACTCAACATATGTCGGAGGCATCATTACTCCAGGGTTTTCACCTGGCAACCGGCATCTCTTGATCACAGGGTAACACAGTCCATGCACAATGAATGTGACATGAGAATCCTGACAGGGATCTAACAGCAAATCCCTATTTACATTTGTTAGCCTTATATCAACCCACCAGCTGCAATGAAATGTACCACACCATAATAAAATGGTTGTGGCGACTGAGCAGTGCACCCTGTTCTCCTTGTGGAACTAACAAGTAGTCACAAGGCCTTAGCGAGGAGAGAGACTCTCGAAGCATCCGTGAGAGCCACTGAACCCAGCCAAAAAACCATCAAGCGCGATAAGATTATGTCATGGCACAAATCAAGAGCCCGGATAGAAAGTGTGATACATGATTAACAACTGCAAATGCCCTACAACCCAACAAATCTCCATTCACGATTGTTAGCCTCATAACACATCCCACCAGCTACAATAAACAGTACCACTCCATCATAAGACGGACGTATAGCAGCGTTATCTGACAACTGCGGTCATGAACTCTACAAGAGAGACATGGACTCTCAGATGCAGACCCTGCCATCGAAGCCACAAATATGACTTTGTGGCACAATCCAAGAGCATGGTTGAAGAGTGTGGTACTTGACTAACAACTGTAAACCTCCTAGCATATGCAGGAGAATGGTGGGAAACTTCTAACCTAACTGACTATAAAAGCAAGATACATAATACCAAATCTCCAGTTTCACGTCCTGGCCAGTTTGTACTCCACCATCTTGACCTACTGAAGAGGTTACCGTGAATCAGTCATCCTGTTGAAAAAAAAATAGTTCAGTTAAGCTATTACAAATTTGGAGGTGTGTTGATTGCTTCAATTATATCAAAATATGTGGTGGTGTTACATTGGTAAAAGTTTGTAAAGTTGATTGGAAATTGATATGTGCTGGCAATATTCAATTGACTATAGAATGTGTTTGAAGTGATGATGTTGATTAAGATCAAGTATCTTGAGCATTAAACAATGTGTCCTAATATACTGATACTGCATCATATGTTTTGCTGGATATAGTTGAAAACTCAGAAATACTTGTTCTTAAAAATGGAAAGCCATACAAAATAAACCAGTATCAATACGGCTCCAACAATAATTATATTGAAATTTTGATAGGGTAAAACAGCCACTTCATTCATCAAGTATATCAATGAACAATCTCTGCCCTTGAGAATAATGTTGGAGGATACTTGGAATGAATTAAAATTTCCTATTCAATCCCAATAAGACTATCATTAGTATATATTAGAATTAATTGGTGATCCAATGGAATTGAATTTGGAATGAGTCATTTCGATTCACTGGCATGGAAATAACATCATGATCAATTTAATATATGGTTCATGCCTGGTTTCTTAGTCGTTTAGAAAATCATTCAAAAGCTATTGATTCATTAGAGGCCCTAAGGCTTGTTTCACACATACCCAGCAGTTAGGTAACCATTATTGTTTATCCGGTATGATTACATAGTCCCATATAATGCAATGTTCGTACAGCTGGGCAAACAACACCAGTTACCCGACTGCCGGGTGTGTGTGAAACAAGCCTTAGGGCCGCTAATGAATCAATAGCTACTGAATAATTTACTAAACGACTGAGAAACCAAACTTGAAAAAATATTTTACAAACTAGCTTCAAGTTAATAATCTTGCTAACTATATTCAGCAATGCCTGAAACGACGTCAAATAGTGGAACCCAATTTTATAATATCCTAAAAATAATTGTGAAATAATCAAAGAAATTGGTCAATTTGGGTTGCAGCAACATAATTTTGAGAAAATGTTGGATTAGTACAGTAGGCCTATATATAGTCACTGAACATGTCAAATTGCAAGTGGGATGTGTATATATTTGAGTAGTGAGTAAGTGGAGTTTGAGCAAAAGGACAGAGATTAAAGATAATAATTAAATGAGACTGAAAAACATTTTCTCATTGAAAAGAATATGGATTAATTATCTATAAGGATTGGAATAGTTTGAATCAATTATTGGTAGATCATGGTTCAAATCAGTACGGTAGCTGCTGGCTTGTAAGAAACATTTCTTGAAATCATAAAATTAAATTAGCCCAGTATGCATACAAGTTCTAATAAGAGGTTTATCAATATAGTTACTAGTTACTTGGATGATCATCATGATATAAAAGCTCTTTGAAATTCCACTAAGAGGCTACTAGTGTGATAACTAATTTTAATTTGATTATATAATATCACTATCAATTTATAATAATTATAATGTAGGCGACGACCAGTTCTGAACTTATTTTTCAAACAATGAATTATTTCTTTTTTCAGTCAAAAACAATTTAAATTCTCTGCTTTTGATTTTTGAAGGACGTTTCAATTGATGGATAGTTTTAAGATTGACTTTTGAAGCACACTGTCTGGAAAATAATGTCCAATGGAAAATAGAAGCAATAATAAAAATAAATTCATGAGAAATTTGAAATCAAGCAGCATTGGTAGATTAAAACTAACAAAATGAGAAAATGCATGTTCACTGAGAATGTCCCAATAAAATTTATAAATTCTAATGATCTATAAGATAAATTGGTATCGTAGTCAAGGTCAATGTATAATAATGAATAGCGAGAAGTCTACCTAAAAATGAATAACAATTCTTTCTTGGTTTTTATATTAAAAACTGTAGTTATTAAATAGTTTCTTAGCTTGGCTTTGAAATAAGTTAATAAAGGGGAAAACTAGTAGAGTTTACCCTACCCGAGTATTGAAACATAGTTATTGAATTAGAGTTGGTAACTGAAAATGACTAGACAGATATCAAAGAGTTAGTGATGATGAACTTTTTAGGTTAAATTTTAGCCATTTCATTTTAGTTATTTCTCACTTCAAAATAATGGAGCAAAGCTATGCAATTAAGAAACTATGGTATTTAAGGGTGTCTTAAAATAGACTAAATTGCAAAAATTGATATGAAACTGCTTACCTTGTGAAAGATATCCAGAATTGATTTTCCATTTATTCATCACTAAATCATTTGAGCACTTCAGTATTTAATCAGTAGGCACTGTTTAAATAGCAAATTTAAGGTAACATTCCAGTGATGTGTGTTGAAAAATCTACTGGAGCACAAAACAGCTCTTCTCTCTATCAGTGCTAGACATCAACTGATGAAGGTTTGAGGTTTGAGGATGACGTTGAAGAAAATGGAGGCAGTCAGCTGATTATGAAAGCCGGTAACTGGTAGCAATGCCAACTTGATTATCATGTGGTTCTAGTTGGTATTACTGGGACTGTTTTTGTTTACAGGAGACCGAATCAAAGTGGACCCGGTTCATCAGCTGATGTTACCATATTAACGCTCTCAAATCGACAATATTGTCCTAATCGACAATAACTATAATAATTATTGTACTTTTTAAAACTATATATTTTGGGATTTTCAAAATTTTTCTTAGAAAAATAACAGTTTTAGATCAAATAGTATTGTTACTAGTAATACAGTCGTCGCCCTTCCACTTCTTGATTGCCGATTTTGTGCCAAAAGCGTTTTCAAGCCCCCCCCCCCCAAACAATTTGTAAAATCAGGTTGAAAAGTAGATTATTGGTTGAGTTTATGGGAGCCTTCTCATTTACTGGTAAATGTTACTGGTGGAGTCTGATTGGTCTATTCAAATTCTTCAACATCTTTGAATTTTAATAGACCAGACGACAGGGAAGTGATAGCCGTGAGCCGAAGCAGGTATCTGTTCAATCAGATAGGGATAAGCTGCGTTCTACTGGGCACTCTTTGTAAGGGTGACCGATTAGATCGGCCAGCAAAAAAGACACTGTTCTCTGCTGTAAAATCACTTCCCGGTGGTTCTGAACCCACCGAAAACTGGTTAAGTGGTAGATTGGACATAACTGTCCAAACTTCGCCACGTCAACAAATAAAAAAGTCATTCTATTCTTAAACTGTAGGTCCAGCTCATCAATCATCATCATCATCATCATCATCATTCAACTCATTACCCACACACAGGTCTCAGACCTATGTGGGCTTCATCCTCCAAAAAATGACACTGGTAACATTTACTGGTTTTGAAATCTTGAAATTTGGTATACATGACGAACTGCGTGTATTACTAATAATAATTACAGTATTTGACTTTATGAATAATTGCACGACTATGAAGTCAAATATTTGAGTAGAAAATTAAAATATTTTACTCACTGAGCACTGCAGTGGCGGCCGGCAATCAAAAATTTTGGTGAAGGACTCTTATATTAAATTATTCCACAGAAATTAAATTATTTTTTAATATTTGGATTTTCTCTTAGTGTTGGAGACACATTTCGACCATTATGCTAGAAATGGGTGATCACATAGGGAGGTCGGCAGGATGGCTGTAGTATATTCGTCATTGAATTGGAAGTAATTTTATTTATGATGTTGAAGATCCATCTTGTTTCCACTAATATGTAATATAAACTTAAAAAAACACTTTTAAATGGAAATTGACTCACGTTATGGCGTGACGGCCGTTTCGCTCTGTTGTCTAGAGCATCGTCAGACGACCCACAGTATACACTGACTTAAGGTATTAGTTTGAGGGTTATGTATGTTGGAGTGGTGATGGGGTGGGGGGAACAGGCCACAGTTATACAGACATTGACACTAATTTAGACACACTACACTTCACTCACAAAAGCCAGAAACTCAATGTTTTAGAACAATATGAGATTTACAAACATGCAAAGCAGCAACCTGACAACATTTTAAATGATCAACTTAACTTCTTCTCACATACTCTATTTGACAAAATAATCCCAATTTCAAACCTCCCGCCTACTCATCCCCCCACCCCATCACCACTCCAACATACATAACCCTCAAACTCATACCTTAAGTCAGTGTATACTGTGGGTCGTCTGACGATGCTCTAGACAACAGAGCGAAACGGCCGTCACGCCATAACGTGAGTCAATTTCCATTTAAAAGTGTTTTTTTAAGTTTATATTACCTTTCAGGAGGTTTTCTGAACCTAACAGGTCTAGCCTGTGGCGTATGGTAAATAGTATCTGTCACAATCGGTAATTTTGTAGAAACTGGCGTTGAATGTAAAACATTCTTGAAAGAATTAGAAAAGAAAGTAGAATCATCAACATCATTGCTTGTAATAGCTTTCGATTGTTCAGAAAGTACTGTTGATTTAGGCACAATTACATCAGTATCATAATGAACATTAGGTATATCAGTTGAAAAATCCTTTAAATTAATTTTACAATCCTTCATTTGATTAGCATGTCTCCTAATAGAAAGATTATCATCAGTAATGATATTGTACATAGAAGAACCAATTTTATCAGCTACAATACCTGTATTCCATTTACCCTTATTATTGTAAATTCGGTACATAACTCTATCATTGATATTGAAACATTTATCTTTAATTGTCTGTTTTTGCATTTCCTTTCTTTGAGTATCTAACACTTTGTCAGTAATATTGGGTAGCATCAAATCTAGTCTAGTTCGAATATTTCTTTTCATGAGTAAATTACATGGACTTTCACCAGTAGTAGCATGTGGTGCTTTTCTGTAGTTCATTAAAAAATTATTTAATTTGAACCGTAAAGTAGAATTTACAATCATACCTTCGCAACATTTAATTAATCCTGACTTCAGTTTGTACAAAACGTTCTGCCTGACCATTGGATGCAGGAAAGAAAGGAGCACTGGTAATTTGCTTTATACCATTATTAGTACAAAAGGTTTGAAATTCACTAGAGGTAAACTGAGTACCATTATCTGATACTAGTGTAACTGGTAAACCAAATCTAGCAAAACATTCACGCAAATTTTCAACTGTTTCTTTGCTTGAAAGAGTTTTCATTATGTAAGTTTCAACCCACTTACTGTAACTATCAACAATTATTAACAGCCATAATCCTGGAGAAGGATTAGCAAAATCTATATGTAATCTTTGCCATGGTCCTGAAGGAAATTGCCATGGATGTAAATTCACATTAGACTGTTGTCTAGAATGACGCACACAATGTATACAATTCTTTGTAACAAGCTCAATATCAGAATCAATATTTGGCCAATAGACATAACTTCGTGCAAGGCCTTTCATTTTTACAATTCCTAAGTGTCCTTGGTGTAGTTCCTCAAGTACTTTAGATTGTAAAGATTTTGGAATCATAACTCATAAGCCTTTCATAATACAACCTTGTTCAACTGAATATTCAGCAATATTGTTTGTATTTTCACCATTTTCAGTACCTAAAATTTGTTGAAGTAGTTTACACATATCTGGATCTTTTCTAGTTTCATGAGCTATTTGTTCCCTTGTAACCGGTAAAATATTAATTTGATTCATTTGTACAATTTGAACCTCATCAATAGTATTGTCATTAACCATTTCCATAGGAAATCTTGAGCAAAAATCAGCATTCATATGTTCAGTGGTCTTACGGTATTGTATGGTGTAATCAAAACCTTGTAAAAATAATGAATAATGTAATAAACGTGTAGCACTGATGGATGGAGTAGCAGCATGAGCATTTAAGATGCTTTGTAATGGTTTGTGGTCAGTCAGTAAAGTAAAATGACGACCAAACAAGTAATTGAAAAATTTCTTAACTCCCCAATAAATTGACAATGCTTCCTTGTCTATCTGGGAATAATTTCGCTCAGCTGCAGTGAGACATCTACTAGCAAAAATTATGGGCCTTTCCACACCTTTTTCATCTAAACATGAAAGAACCGCACCAATAGCATATTTACTAGCATCAGTAGCAACAATTATAGGTTTAGTGACATCAAAATCCGCAAGAGTAAGTTTTTGTTTCAATATCTTTCTTAATTGTTTGAAATGCAGTTTCACACTCTTGTGACCATGAAAAAACAACATTTTTCCTGAGTAAGTTGTATAAAGGTGAGAGAGAATTAGCCATGCCCTGTATAAACCTTGAGTAATATGTAACAAACCCTAGAAAAGATTTCAACTCTGATACATTTGTAGGACGTTTTGCATTCTTAACAACTGCAATCTTATCATCAGTTTTATGTATGCAATCTTTGTCAATTTTAAACCCTAAATAAGTAATTTCAGATTTCAGTACTTCACATTTTTCCCATTTAAGTCTAATACCATTTTCACGGCACATACTAAAAAACATATTTTAAAACAAAAAAAGAAACCGACTTCAGTGAAATGATTAAATACTCACGTACTAAAAAGTTTAAAATAAAGTATTTACTTTAAACTGAGAAAATTTTAAATTTCATACAAGTAATCTTTTGAAGTCGGTGCCAAATATTTTATGTAGTTGATAAGAAATTCTATCTAATATCAAAACTAACAATGTATTTTTTTGGAGGATGAAGCCCACATAGGTCTGAGACCTTAACATGGGTAGGCTAATGAATTGGATGATGGAGATTGTTGAGTTGGACCTACAGTTTTAGGTGGGTTCCGAACCACCGGGAAGTGATTGATAAGAGATTCTATCTAATATCAAAACTAACACTGTATTCCAATTAAATATGTGATTTACACTCACTTTTACTGAAATACATAGTAATTGATAAGAAATTCGATCTAATATCAAAACTAACACTGTATTTCAATTAAATGTGATTTACACTCACTTTTACTGAAATACAGTGTCAGTTTTGACAGGGGTGCCCACCCCCCCTAAGCCTCATGACGCACCCACCCCCTAAATTTAGCACCAACCCCCCCCCCCCCCCATAAATTAGGCCCCCCCAAAAAATGCGAAAAAAGCCCCCCGTATTCTTTCTAAAACTAAAAGAAGATTTTTATAACTATTGAAAAAATTCAAACCCAGTCGATAATATACAAAATGTATGTATATTTCTTGAGATTCTTTACATAGGTAACATTTTTTTGTAAAGGTAGAAAAGAAATATCAATGAAATGAATATATGAACTTCTATTCTGCTCAATAAACTTAATTGCAAAATAGCTAAATAAGAATTTGAACCTAAATGGTTTTTAAACAATAAAATATTATTACAAATACACAATGTTCAATAAAAATGAAATACCTATAAGTTTATGTTCGGTGTACCAATTAGATTAAGGTTAAATAATTCTACAAAGTTGTTCCTTCAAAGGAAGTGAAAACAATGAGTTAATAACTTCATTTGTAAAACACAAAAATTCAAAATACTAAGTCATTTATTGGACAGTAGTTAAACAACAGGTTATTTACTTAGTGTAGTATCTTGGGAGAATTTATGTATGGATGAAGTACATAAAAGGCACACATTTCATGTATAGTTATTTACAACACACAATCGAAAGAAGTGTCTTTCAAAAACAAAATAAAGACATAGTTATGAAAAATTACTGAATTTTTAGTATTTAGTAAGTTTTTCAAAAGCAGTTCTTACTTATTAGTAAGTAGTTATCGTAAAATACATGAAAAACATCAACAGTTTGAAGACAAACATTTTAAATTTGTAGACTGTGACCATCTACAAGTTAGCTAAGCACCTTCTAAGTTTTTTTTTTTTTTTTTTGAGGATGAAGCCCACATGGGTCTGAGACCTGTGCGTGGGTAATGAGTTGGATGATGGTGATTGATGAGTTCGACCTACAGTTTTAGGTGGGTTCCGAACCACCGGGAAGTGATTTTCAGCAGAGAACATTGTCTTTTTTGCTGGCCAATCTAATCGGTCACCGTTACAAAGAGGACCCAGGAGAACGCAGCTTATTTCTATCTGATTGAACAGATACCTGCTACGGCTCACGGCTATCACTTATCTATTTAGCAGTTAAACGCTGAATTCACCAAAGTCACTGATTCCGAACAGGAACAACTTTAATTTCGACACCAATTTTTGAGCAAAGCAATAATAGATGCTTCTGATTCCAGTGATCATAAATATACATCATTAATTAGAATTATAAAATTTAATGAAAACAAATTAGAAGTTGTCAACTTTCACTTTATTGATACAAATGAATACAGGACCATGGTTTCATGTCTTACCAACACATCCTCGGCTGTACTGCCGAGGCTGTACAGCCGAGGATGTGTTGGTAAGACATGAAACCATGGTCCTGTATTCATTTGTATCAATAAAGTGAAAGTTGACAACTTCTAATTTGTTTTCATTATGGAACGATTTCACAATATAAACATTGGATCTACAAATTTTATTATAAAATTTATTATACTCGTTGAAACCATTGTTTGTTTGTTTGAGGATGAAGCCCACATAGGTCTGAGACCTGTGCGTGAGTAATGAGTTGGATGATGGTGATTTATGAGTTGGACCTACAGTTTTAGGTGGGTTCCGAACCACCGGGAAGTGATTTTCAGCAGAGAACATTGTCTTTTTTGCTGGCCAATCTAATCGGTCACCGTTACAAACAGGACCTACGAGAACGCAGCTTATCTATCTGATTGAACAGATACCTGCTACGGCTCGCGGCTATCACTTCCCTCTAAAATCTATTGTTAAATCTATCTCTCTAAACCCCACATAGAAGTTTTTGGGATGAGGAAACAGAAAACCTTTCAATTATTTTAAAATTTATAATTTATAATTTTAGAAATAGACTCAAGTACATCTGCACAAGTTCCTGCACAAATCCTAAACATTATTATTTTAGCTAATTCATATTCAATTGTATAATAATAATAATAATAATAATAATTATAAATATATTTTCATTAATTGACATTCTATCTGGTGACTTCTTAGTATATTTTTTAATGTTGTCACGTTAAACACGGTTTCAATCAACTTTACGACCCCCCCCAAAACGTTTTTTGGAACCCCCCCCCCCAAGAATTTCAATGACGCAGTCTGCGTCATAGCCCCCCCCCCCCCTGTGGGCACCCCTGATTATCAACACTTCGGTAAGCTGAACATTTTTTATATCTTCTGATCGATCTGCGAAAGGGTACCCTTTATTGAACTTTTACTTAACAACGAACTTAACGAAAATTAAACAGCGAATCATGATACAACGTAAATCAACAAAAACTTTCAACTTTAATAATCTTTCTACGTAAATTTAAAACAACGAATATTCGACGACTTTTTATCCAAAGATTTATGAATCAAATTATATTCTAAAATGTAACCTTTTAGCCTTTATTTTATTTTATTATAATTGCTTCTCAGTCACTAAATTTGTTTTTCTTTATTGATTCTCCAGTCTCTTATAACTTCTTGTAACTGTTGCATGATATCTTTAGAATTTGCTCTTTTATGATCACTGGCCCTCTGGCCCAGTCACTCTTCCAATTTTACGTGAGAAGCCCTGAACCGACTTTATGTTAGTTCAGAGCTTCGTTACAAATGGTAGCAGAACGTGGTTACTTTTACATTAAAAATTGGTTATTTAAGTTTAGTAGTGCAATTAACATGCAATTGTTATTTGAGACTGTTTAAATAATAAATTTTAATATAGTTAAAACTATTGGTTGAGCAGTGAGACAGTGAGTAGGCTGATTTGTTTTATTTAAGATCATTATTGTCAAATATTTTGTCATCATGGACAAAATTGTTGAAATTGATGTTACTAAATTCGTAACAAACAGGATAAACCCTGACTTTCTCTCTAAAGATAATCTTATTTTTGAGTTATTATCTCTTGGACAGGATAGTTCAAGTGTAAATAAAGATGTTGATGCACTTAGATCCAATTATAGAATTGTAATTAATGAATCTAATTCTTCATTCACAAATTTCATTTCTGATTCTGACAGTTTTAGTCAATCATTAAGAATTATTACTGAGGACATCCCTCTTATGCACAAATTTATTCATGAATTACCTCAAGGTAATAAAGAAGTAACCAGAAAAAATGTAGTAAAAATTGAAAGTAAATTTCTCCATCATTTAAATAGATTTAAGCAGCTTGTTAACTATGTGAATGATACTGACGGCATAACTAGCACTAATAATGATTTAGACATTCTTGCTAATAATCTTTTTGATCTTTATAATAAAATTTTATCATTACAACCTTTGATTGTCAGTAGATCGACTTCGCCTATTGTTAAACCACTCAGCCTACCTAGCCCAACAAAGATTTCAAAAACTTCTTCTTTGTCATTATTTGTACCTGTACCAACTACATCTTTTGACATCTTAAATAATAATCTTGGCGCTATTCCTAAAAGACCGCAGACTCCTTTGAGACCTTCAGCTATTCCAACTTATAATCAAAGTAATGATACTGATTTAAATAGGAATCATAATATTCTGAATTCTAATATTATAACTAATCATTGCCCATCTTTGGAAAACTCATTTTATAATAAATTAAGAAACCCCGTTGAATCTTTTCTAAAAAATTTACAACCTTGCGATGGACTTAACATTGATTTGTTACTTGAATTTCTTTTAACTTCTATTAAGATTCAAAACATGACTCGCATTCCTGATATGCATTTATTACAAATCCTAGTTCCATACACTGATAAAATCTTGATGTCTATAAATTTAAATTTAACCTTTAAACAATTTCATTCTAATGTTCTAAACACTTTTATTCCTCAGAGACTTCTGTCCGTTATTAAAAGAGATAAATTCTACCGCCTACAAGCTCCTAATGAGTTGTTATCTTCTTATGTAGTCAGTATAAAAGAAGCTGCTAACCTTTTACAATTAACAGAAAGTGAAGTTGAAATTGTTAGCACTATAATAAGTGGTATAAATCCTAGGGAGAGACCACGCATGATTTTCATGCCAAAACCTACCTCTTTTGATGAACTAAACTTATTATGTATTCATTCTCAGAATGTAGCCTTCTCTGATGTTGAAAGAAATAATTCTTATCAGAACTTAGCAGGCCGTAATTACAATATTACCGTTCAAAATAATTCCAGTGTTCAAAATAATTAGAATAAACCTAATTCTAACAATAGATTTTATAGTGTCACATGTTATAATTGTAATAAAAAGGGTCACGTTGGACGAAATTGCTATTCAAAAAACGAACAGCGCCCCTTTCCGAAGGACAAAACTTAATTCCTAAATTTACTAAAATAAATAAAAGGCCTTTTCATTCAAATAGTGTTATTAAAAAAGGAAATCTAAAGAGAAGACTCTGTGGAGTTATTAATTCTAATCAAAATTTGCCGTTTATTCTTGTTAACTTTAATGGTTGTAAATCTAATTATCATGCTCTTATGGATACTGGATCTTCCTTTTCTTTTATTTCTAACGAAGTATTCAAAGATTTATCTCAAAATTCTAAACTCGATCTTGTTGTAGAGAGTAAGGATTTGAGTTGTTCCGCCGCTAATTCTTCCAAAATTTTAATTAAAAAGTCATGTACTTTAAAAATAAAAATTCAACACTTAAGCTGGAAGTTTGAATTTCTTATTGCTGATAAACTCCCTGTGCAAGCTATTATTGGAGCTGATTTTCTAAAACATGCACAATTAATTGTAGATTTATTTAATAATAATTATTATTTCTGTTTTGAACCTGAAGTTAAATTTTCCTTAACTAATGATTATTTACCGGCCACTAATAATAAAAATAAAATTTTTGTTAACAATATAATTGATAAAATAATTCCTGGTGATACTTCACACCTTTCAAAAAAGGAATTAGATAAATTATATAGTATAATTGATAATTATCCGGACGTTTTAACTAGTAGAGTTGGTTCAACTTCACTTATTAAATATGATATTAAACTTACTTCTAATAAAATAATCAGGTCACAACCCTATCCACTTAATCCTATTAAAACGGAAGTAATGAAAAAAAAATTGCTAAATTACTAGCTGATGATGTAATAGAAGTATCTAATTCTCAGTACTGTTCACCCTGTTTTCTGGTACCTAAAGGAACAGAGGATTATAGACTAGTTATCGATTATCGTAAATTACGGTAAATCAAATTATTGAATTACAAGCAGCTCCTATATTGGCGATATTCATTCCTGTTTTCATCATTTTTCTAAAGCAAAATTTTTTACAAACCTTAATCTCAATAATGCTTACGGTCAAATTTCCTTAACTGACTCTTCAAAAAAATTAACTGCCTTTATTACTCCTCATTCTCTTTATCAGTATAAAGTAATAGTAATAGAGATAATAGTAAATGTAGATGTAGACATGAGTGACATTCTAGATGATGATGTTGACAGGCTCCTAGTTGACAGTGATTTAGAGGTATATCTTCTTGATTTTTCAAAGGAGTCTGAAAATGAACATTATTTTTGCTGTGGATAAAGCCTACATGGATTTAAAACCTGTGCGTGGGTATCAGTGGGTGATTGTGAATGATGAGTTGGACCTACAGTTTTTGGTGGGCTTCAAACCATCAGGTAAGTGATGATGAAGCAGATAACGTGAAGTTTTCTTGCCAGTCACTCATCCAAGAACAGTCAATTTTTATTGCTTCAATGGTTTTACTTTAAAATAACAATTTATTCTCAAAAAATTACAGTCATTGAAGGATCAAAGAGCAGTAACATATTACATAAAGCACAGGTTATATAAGGATTGAATTTGGGGGACACTTGGGCCCCTCAGTTATGAGCCGATTTGATTGTAGGGCTGTGAGGGACTTATTTGTCCTTCACTTAAAATTGTGGGATTTGAACTATACTATCAAAAATACTTTTTTGATTCCTGGATTTCTGAATTTGACTGCAAGTCGTTTAATTCACTTGAAAAGTTAACTTTTTTGAATCAATTTAAACCATAAGAAGTAAAAATCAATGAAAAAATCAATATCAAACATTTCTACTTTGGTAGCAATGAGTGAATGATTTTCCCCTAAAACATCGATGTTTTGCACTGAAATAAATCGATGTTTAGAGACTGATGTTTTCCTCACATCGATGGTATGGTTCGATGTTAACATCGATGGTCAACATCGATGTTTGCCCATCGATGCTCATCCCTAATCTACAACACAAGAAGATTCTTGTGACGACAGGACGGAAAAGTTAACAGCTTGATCCTAGCGGTAGCTATTTGTACTAAGACTTATTCCGCGGTTTATTGAAAAATTGAATTTACTACAATTATTGAATTAGTAGGTTGCCCGATTCAATTAAATCATGATATCTAAAACTTCACATAATCTATTTAATAATTTATTTTTTTTTGAAAACTTCTAGGATGTTGGCGATGTTGAGTCATACCAAAGACAATTATAATTTATATTTAAGTTATTATATTTTTTATTTTTTGTAATATTCATTTTGAAATAAATTTGATGTTTGAACATTTTTTGTTTTTATGTTTTCCGAAGATAAGATTATTCTAGGGAGGAGCAGTGGCGGATCCACGGTGTGAAGGGGAAATTCCCCCCCCCCCCACCATTGAGGAACAAATGGAAAAGATAGAAAACAGTGGAAAAGAGATGACAAGAAGTAAAAGGATAGAAATTGGAAGGAGAGAGAAGAAAATAAAAAAAGACGAAAAGGGTAAAAAGAGGGGAAATAAGGATAAAATGAAAAGTAGAAGAAAATGAGAGTATTCAAAGTTGCTGACAAGGGAGAAAATTGAGACAGCAATGCCTGACCAACAATTAATTTGCTATTGAAAATATTGTGTACTACAGTATTTGGTCTGAAAATTATGCCAGTTCTGAAAGGTTTTTCTGGATTACTATTTTCTGTTTTTCTGGCTGAGAACTACTATGGCAGAAAAAGCTGACTTGTTTTACTAGCACTGCTTTTACATACACTCAGACAATCACCCTAGAGCCTAGACCCTGAATTTTCAAAAAAATTGTTGGGATATTTTGGCTGAATGAATAGTTTTTCAATTGCAAATAATGTATGTAATTTTTCTTGTTAATTTCATTTTTCATTAACAGTTTGTGCCAGTGACGTAAATATGGGGAGGAATCGGGGAACATCCCCCCCCCCCCTAGACAAAGGAAATTTGGAATTTTAGCAGGCCATTGTGAGACAATTTTTGGCAAGATTAAAAGAAGACACGTAAAACATTTGTTTTTGTAGGAATTTTATTTAAAAAACGTTTTAAAGGAGTTCCCCTCTCAATTTTATTGAAATAAATTTTCAAGTAGTCTGCGGTACAGTACTGTATTGTGCCCCAATCAGGAGCAGTGAGGGACCAAATATAGAAAAGTGGAAGTTTAAAGTAAGGTCCGGATCTCCCATTGACAATAACACAAGAACTAGAAAAAATGTACTTTGACACATTGCGCGGATTGAAGTGTTATGTTAGGAGAATTAATGCCTAGAATCACTTGAACTGTGGTTTTAGAGAGGTGATCTTTTTTTAATT
This sequence comes from Conomelus anceps, assembly GCA_948455865.1. NCBI lineage: Eukaryota > Metazoa > Arthropoda > Insecta > Hemiptera > Delphacidae > Conomelus > Conomelus anceps. The sequence goes on from OX418221.1 coordinate 6,200,932, forward strand.
TTCTCCGAACCCCCGAGTACCCCGAACCCCCGTTTTGGGATAAAAAGCCATTTATATGTATATTGCTTCAATTTATCGGGTATACTACTCCAAATTACAAATTACTATTGTAATTATTATACCGAGAGTCTAACCCTCCCAGCAACATCATTGGTCACCCCCCCCCCCCCCCCATCTACCTAGACTGACCCTGTAGCTATGGCACTGTTTTGTGTGATGTAACGATACACATTAAAAGGTAATTAAAATTTGTGTTGTATTATTTTTATACTTTCTAGAAACAAGTAGGCTACCTCATAATGTAATTATTTTTCTTTTGAACAATAGTTTTATAGCAGACAGTAGACAGTCAAGAGTCCAACATTTTTGGACTAAGGATTTAGGGTGATCAATGATTGTGATATCTGGGTGAATGTAAAGCAGGGCTAAAAGGGAACAATGATTGTCCCTGGAAACAAGAACTCTGTCTAAAGATAAGTTTAAAAAGAGGATGAGGGGATTTTTTAGAAATAATTCTTCTGTGTGAAATGTAGTCAGCTCCCAGGATTCATATTATCTATTTAAAAAATATATTTTAATTCAATATTGATAGCTGCTGTCTTAACCAATAACAAATTTTTTGTAGTTAAGTTCATATTATGAACATTTCAATGTGATATTCTCACTTGATGTTTAAGTGTGATATACACATTAAATAATTATGGGTTGAACTTAATTTTTTTGCTACATTAATTATTTACACTCAGAAATTATATTCTACTTACACCCTTTAGTTAAAGTTTCGGATTGCTTGGCAGTATAGGACGTGAATGCTTGGCATTTCATCAATCAATCAATTTATTTACTGTATCATTACAACAAAGGTCCTCCTAAACCATCATGAATAATTTCGTATTAACAGTATAATATTACATCAAATTACAATTAAATTTGGAAAGTTTCAATTGAAAATAACCATAAATTGCTTCAAAATTCACGATTTTAGGTCTTTTTAACGCCCCAGGCCACCCCCCCCCCCCTGATGATACCCATACCCACTCAGGCAATCAGGTATTCCCCCCCCCCAAAATCTGCTGCTGAATCCGCCCCTGGGGAAGAGTAGGCCTAATAAGAATTCTTCTTCCTCTACTTCTGCTTCTTCATAACTTCTTCTTATTCTCTTTCTTCTCCTTCTTCTTTTCTCTCCTCCTCCTCCTCTTCTCTTTAGAGGGAGGAGGAATAGGAATTATTTTTCACCTCCTCCCACACCTTCTTCTCCTTTCCTTTGTATTCTCCTTCTTATTCTTCTCTTTTTTCTCCTCCTTCTTCTCTTTCCCCATTCTTCGTATCTCTTGAAAAAAAAATAAAGTTTGGTATTGTATAACATCTTGATAATTTTCAAATTTAATTTTTAAAATTAAATAATCAAGCCGTGTACGATTTTATATATATATATATGTATATATAAGTTATTGATATTTAGCGATGTTTTACAAATATATACGAGTGATGAAATGGCGGTTAAAAGATGAGGGCCTTACGTCGAGTAGTTTAGAATTCAAATTTTTGTAAAACAACTTCAACTTCAGATTAAGAAGAAATAATGGGACATTTCAAAACCACAGACACCCTACTCAAAAGTAGTTCATTACTTAGAAACAATAAAAATGGTGAGAATCAATAATTTCGATCAAGTTTTTATTTTGATCTGCTAGGTATTCAGTATCTAGAGTTCTATAATGTTCAGCGTTGAGAGGCTAGCGGCGCATGTGCATTGGCCGTCAATGCTTTTGCTCATTCTCTCATCTGGTTCATCACGTATTAATCCTACGGTACTAAAATATATTTTTGAAATTATCCCAAAAATACGCCCGAGTTTTTAACGATTTTTGAGCGTTTTTTAATGAAATGCCAAAAGTTAAATGATGCATATGCCTATTAGCACAACTGAAAATAATAATTATTATTTTATAACAAAATGGGTTCTTTGATATCAGTTGAACTTTGAATTGTATCAGTTCATACTTATATTAAAAGTGGGTTACCCGTGCTTTGCAACGGGATTAGAGGTAGATTTTTTAAATTAAACATGACATGTTTAACATTGTGATATATGGATTTCAATATTTTATGCATAGACTTTGCCCTGGCAGGCAAGGAAAGTGACTCTGCAGATGGTATGTTACCCTAGCTTGACGAGCGAAGGCCTGGTTAAGGCGAGTGAAGCAAGCTTGCCGTCTTGTAATATTATATATTTTTTTTTTTTTTTTTTTTTTTTTTTTTTTTTTTTTTGAGGATGAAGCCCACATAGGTCTGAGACCTGTGCGTGGGTAATGAGTTGGATGATGGTGATTGATGAGTTGGACCTACAGTTTTAGGTGGGTTCCGAACCACCGGGAAGTGATTTTACAGCAGAGAACAGTGTCTTTTTTGCTGGCCAATCTAATCGGTCACCGTTACGAACGGGACCTACGAGAACGCAGCTTATCTCTCTGATTGAACAGATACCAGCTACGGCTCGTGGCTATCACTTCCCAATCTCTTTGCAAACACTCCATAGCAGTTTTCCTTTTTGTAATTTTCTCTTTTAAGCTGTAGTGTTCTGCCATTAGATGCTATTAGTGTGCTACGTTTGAATCGATCGAACTCACACACATTACAGGAATTGATTCAATATCAATCTTCCTGAAAGAACCTGAATAATCAGTAGAATGACATCAAAACCAATAGAGTCTGAGTAATTTAGTACTAAGAGCTTTCTGGAAGAAAGCCTTCATTTCTTTTTATGACGCCCATAAAGACAAAGCTGGTTTGAGTGTAACAAAGAAAAGAAATGCCTAAAGCTGCCAATGTTGTTATTGGTAGAAGCCTGCTTACTTTGTTTATAATTTCAAAAATAGCAGGAGTTTTACTGATGAAATTTGAATATGACACGGGTATTGGAAATCGAGAAAGGAATCTTTTTCAGAAAAGTGAGTATCAATTTTGAATAATTTTTATTTTTATATTGTGAACTATGAATGAATATTAAAAGAGGGTGAACATTAAATGAACTTCCTGGATTTCTTGTTCCATGACGAACTGCGTTGTTAATATTAACTTTTTTGGTGAATTTAACGACTTGCAGTCAATTCACTGCAGTGTTTTGTGATTGTAATTGACTGCAAATCGTTAAATTCACCAAAAAAGTTAACATCAATAGGCTGTTTCAGCTAATAATTTTTGGAAACTTTTGATATGAAAGCCTCTAGACATAAATTAGGGAATAATAATAACCGTAGTTTATTCAATTCAAGAATCAACATATGGTAATTTTAATTTGAAGAATGGATTTGTTATTCTTGGATTCCTGTTCCATAACGATCTGCGTTGTTAATATTAACTTTTTATTAAACTCAACGACTTTCAGTCAATTTTTAATTGAGAATAAATGATATTTTGACTTACATAGGCCAAACGTTTTCGAATCGTGGAGATTCATCTTCAAAGGAATGATTATATTCTTAAAAAAATAATAATAAAAGTGAATGAAAATAAAAAGTGCTTGTCAAATTTATAATGGTAGCCTCCTACTGCCTGAATTATTACCCGCATGCAAACTCTAAATGAATAAAGAATTATTTTTCACCAGGAAAACTGTTATTCAATTATTAGCAAGTTAGATATTAACAAAAATGCATGAAATAACAGTGAATATTGATGAATTGAAAAATTTAAACGTCTGACCAGGAAAATTGGGCAAAACACTGAGTATTTTTCATCGACAGGGGCAAAATAAATTAGAATATATAATTATAAAATTATTTACTTATATAATTATATAAGTATAAATCATGACGTACATGATTATAATACAAGAAGCCGAGAAGATTATCACTTGGTGAGTCACAATAGTAGCTTATTCAAACAAAAACCTAGTTATATTGGTAGGAAATTCTACAACAAGCTACCGCAGTTTTTAAAGAGTCTTGAAAATATAGAAATATTTAAAAAACAACTGAAAAAATATTTAGTTGATAAAGCTTTTTATAGTGTACAAGAGTTCCTTTCACATCAAAATTAAGCCTCACCTCAACTAATTGATATAGGAATTATGGTATCTAGTGCATAATATTGTTGATCTGACTTGTCTTATACTCCTCAACTAGAGTCTCCAAGACGTAATCTACAAAAAAAATTATCTGTGATCTTGACAGGGGCAAAATAAATTATAAAATTATCTGTGATGTTTTCCATGATGGAATGCTTGATAAATAATCTAATATCTTAACTGACACTGTATTTCTATTTAATATATTATATTTAATATATATTATATTAAATAGAAATACAGTGTCAGTTTAGATATTAGAATCATATTATGATTTCCTTTCACTTATACTAGACATACTGGAGGGAAGCATTTTACTTCTAAAGAGGCTGATGAAGCTTCCCTTTAGAAGTGAAATGCATCCCTCCAGTATCTTTTTTTAAATTTCTGATGATGCCCACATGAGTTCGAGACTTGTGTGTGGGTAATGAGGTTAATAATAACACATATATGTCAGACGGAGGACCGGGATTCGAACCTGCGACCGCTGAAGAAATAGTTAGCTGAAGTTGTGACGCCTCAACCAACAGCGCTAAGAGGCCCGCCGATTTGCGCCATATAAGTGAGTGAAAATTTTCTTTTTTTATTGCTGATGTTGCAATATCATATTTTTCAATAGGAATACAGTGTCAGTTTTGTTAGTAGATTGTGATATTTTTTTATAACCACTCGGTTACTCTATATTGTGAATGAAAATTTATTAGTTAGTTTGAAGTGACTGACAATTGAATAAACTGACAAATATACATAAACATAATTTATTAATTTCGAATTCCTCAAAGTGCTATTAATTCATACTGAAGACTTCCGCAATGGCGGATATTGACAACAGTATTGAATAGCTGATGGAAATCGATGAATGCTACTGTACAAAAATATCAGTTACCACCGGGAATCGAACCACGGACCTCCCAATTGCCGGTTGGGCGCCTTAACCACTAGACCATGGATACCCTTCTGCACAGCAGCATTCATTTTTAACTTGGCCATATCGGCTCATATCTCACAAGTTAGTTTGAAGTGACTGACAATTGAATATCTTTGACTATCAATTGAAGTCTTCAGTATAAACTAATAGCAATTAAAGGAATTCGAAATTAATAAATTATGAAAATTTATTATTTAAAACATTTGACTGCAAGTCGTTGAAATCACTTAAAAAGTTAATGTTACCAACGCAGTTCGTCATGGAACAAGAAATCCAGGAATTTAAAACATTATGTTTAGAAATGCATAACATTTCAATGTGAATGTATGTAAGAGTGAGAAAAAATTTATTTGATTTTTCTCTTACAGAAATCTGCTACGTTGGAGTGATATTCAACATTCTTTTCTCATCGTTATTCTTTGTCTGCATAATAATGAGAAGCATTTTGGGTATCGGTAAAAGCTTTTCAATCGCCGATGTCATATTTATTTGCATGTTCATTGTGTACTTACTCCTTCTTTTAAATGTCTACATTACTCACGAATCAACCATTTCCTGTTTGAACGAAGCTTGCAAACTGCTCAAAATCTGCAACATCAGCGATCCGATCCCCTACAATTATATGATTTTGATAGCAGGGCCTTTCTTTTTTTATATTTCTTTTATTTCCAGACAAACCTTTCTGATTCCTGAGATTGACATTCAATATATTGTCAGTTTTACTGGTCAACTTGTTCATAATTTGGTCGCTATTCCTGCTATTATGATTATAATATTTGCTATGAAAATATCTGACCGCACTTGTGAGAAAATAATGGCTGATTTGAAAGCTCTGGGATGTATGTCACCCAATGCATGCTACTTGAAACTTCGAAGAGTACTTGTGCTGTACATGAGGTTAGCTGATTTTATTGAGAGTATTTCACCCACGTTTGCGTTTAGAATACTTATGTTGACAGGAGACTACTTCTTTAGTAGCTATTTTTCTTTGATATATATAGTCCTACGAGAACATAACGAGCCGTCAACGACTATAACACTTGCAGAAGATGCTTTGCTTATCTTGGGCATTCAGGTACGGATGATTGTACTATGTTCAATGGGAAATCAAATTCAACAAAAGGTGAGAGCAAGTTTTCTACAGTTCAATAATGAACATTTTTCAAGTTAGTTTGAAGTAACTGACAATTTACCAAACTGACAAATATACAGAAACAGAATTTATTAATTTAGAATTTCTCAAAGTACTATCAATAGATACTGAAAAATTCCTGGATTTCTTGTTCCATGACAAACTGCGTTGTTAATGTTAACTTTTTAAGTGAATTCAACGACTTGCAGTCAAATTTTCGAAGTCAAATAAGATTTTTTTTATTTTTTTTATTTATTTATTTGAACATTTCATAATGCAATAGTATCCCTCTAGCTGTAAGCTATATTCGAAAACGTTCGGCTACAGAGTAAGTAAATTCTACTTATTCTTAATGAAAATTTGACTGAAAGTCGTTGAATTCACTTAAAAAGTTAATAGATACTGAAGACTTCCTTAATGGCGGATATTGACAACAGCATTGAATAGCTGATGGAAATTGATAGCACTCTGAGATTAAAAACATTTTTTTTTTTGTAAATTTTTATGCAAATTAACACAGAGTGTTTCGCAGTGTTTAAAGACTGTTCTCTGATTTAAAATCACTTCCCGATGGTTTGGAACCCACCTAAAACTGAGCAGGTCCATTGCAGGTCCAACTCAGCAATCATCATCATACAACTCATTAACCACGCACAGGTCGTATACTTACGTGGGTTAGTTTTGAAGTAACTAACAATTTAACAGACTAACACATTTACAGAAACAGAATTTATTCATTTCGAATTCCTCAAAGTGCTATTTACTTATACTGAAGACTTCCGCAATGGATGGAATTCGATGAATGCTACTGTACAAAAATATCCTGGAATCGAACCGCGTACCTCCCAATATTGCCGGTCGGGCGCCTTAAGCTAACCCCTTATAAGGAAACGTACTAGGCCAGCACCGGCTGCGACCGGCGGTGACCGGTGATGATAACCGGCGACGGCCGGCAATTTATGACAATAACCCACTTGTCCGGCATAGCTACGGCAGAAACCGAATCTGACAGAAGAAATGCAGCAGTTGCAATGGAGAGTTCGTCAGATGAGGAGTTATTTGTGATAGTCGCGGTGTGTGCTGAAGAAGAAAAGAGACAGAAATGGAGAAAGCAGTTAATTTTTTTTTAAATTAATTAAAAATAAAATTGAAATAAAAATTTAAAAAAATAAAATAAAAATTAATTAAAAATAAAATTGATTAATCATTAATTAATGAAAATAATGTCCAGAACTCAATAATTTTTGTTACAGTACATCACAAAATCATGTTTTATTTGTTATTGGCTCAGGTAAGTATTGATTAGTAAGTAAACTAGTGACGTTTAATGATCAAATAGCTGTAACTTTGAAAATACTGCTGATAAATAAGTTACATTGATCTCAAATTGTATAATAGTATTGTTAATTGATTGTTCAATCCCATTTGGGATTGAAGATATTGATGGTTGAATAAATTAAATTATAATCCCATTTGGAGAACACAATAATTACTATGCAATTTGAGATCAATGTGACTTATTTATCTGCATTATTTTCAAACCAGTTATTTAATCATTGAATCGTCACTATTCTACTTACTAATCAATACTTTTTTAAAGATAGTGTCCAATGACCTCCTCTCAAAGGGACTTGTCAAATAGTTGAAACTTATTTCTAAGTTATCTAAATTACACTGAGCAATTAATGAGCAATTCTATATGTTTATACATTTTACAGCTCAGGAATAAACACGGTGATTATAATAGCTGAAGTATTCCTGAACTGTATAAAAACAATATGAGTCTCATTATAACATAAATAACAAATAAAACATGATTTTGTGATGTACCGTACTGTAATAAAAATTATTGAATTCTGGACGAGATAGCAGGCAATTAAATAGGTGACATGAAGTCACAAAAGGTGATCCAGCGACAGAATTTTGATCACATGGATTATTTTTGTTATTGGTTCAAATTAAATTGAAAAAGTAACACGACATTATTCTTATTAATTAATTTTATTTTTAATAATTTTTATTTTATTGTAATTTTTAATTTAATTTTTTTTTTTTCAATTTTATTTTTTTATTTTTACTTCAATTTTATTTTTAATTAATTTTTATTTATATTAACTGCTTCCTCCGTTTCTGTCTCTTTTCTTCTTCAGCACACACCGCGACTATCACAAATAACTCATTGTACCCTTCACGCAGAACACTTGCGACAGAACACTGGCATCTACTAGAGAAATGCCAGACAGGCAGCCCGGCAAGAAAGCCCCCAAGAGCTTCTGTCGCCGCCGGTGACGGACAGATATAGTGGGTTGCCGGTCAATGAAAACAACGCAAAGCAATGTTGCCGATACGCATTGGTCGTTGCCGGTGCCGGGCTAGTGGGTTTCCTGCTTATACCACTAGACTACAGTGACACTTCTGCACAGCAGCGCTCATTTTAGACTTATCGGCCCATATATCACAAGTTAGTTTTGAATAAACTGACAATTTAATAAACTGACAAATATACAGAAACAGAAGAATTTAATAGCTTCAAATTCCTGAAAGTGCTATATTGGTAACTCTATGCGAAGCATTCTGCATGTATACAGTATCAGTGGCGTACCAAGGTTTCAAGCGCCCTGGAGCAGAAGTGGCTTTTACGACGCCCCCCCCCCCCCCCCACATTCAGTCTCACACTCAACCACCCGATTGGTGCAAACGATTTTCTAGCTTGACTTATAACTGAAATCAAGAACATGAATTATAGTTGTATTATAGCTCTATTAACTACTAACAATTTTCCATTATCAGTAATTTTTGTTGTCACTATTATCACTATGACTATACCATCTCAAGTTGTCATCAAACAATATATTGTTACGGGTTCTATGTCTAAAATAACGCTGGCAACACTTAAATTTATCACTCGCACTTTATTTAAACAAATAATCACAACACTCACTGATCAGTAATGTCTACAGAAAAATAAGCAATTGAAAACAGATAAATCGATATTGTTCAACTATAAAGAGATTTCAATAAACTGTACAAAAATCAATCACTAAAAGTTAAAAGGCCGATCTAATATTAAATAATAACTGTACAATAAACTGTCCAATAATATTCAAAAAGAAACGTCGAAAAAGAACAATTAACTTATGTAGCACTAGTCCGTAATACAATAAAAACTATTTAGTTGTTCACTGGTATGAATTAAATAGGAAAAAGAATTATCACTTTGGCACAATATATAGAACAGTCGCTACTTGTTTATCACAACGAATTTCAAACAAGACTGAACTAATTTACAAAAGTCTCCCTCTATTTAAACTTCTAGGGCGGTTTCCTCTCATCAAAATAATGAAAAAGGTTTATATAACCATATGTCCGGAAATGCTTTGTTAGGGAGTTATGGCTAGTGAAAGATTTCCCCCGATTCTCTAGGAAAGGATGGAAATAAAGCCAAACTGATTTTTTTTATGGCGTTAAGTTAGGTGTTACATCTAATGGATTTTATGTAAAATGAACTGAAAAATTGAATAAAACACGTCCCAGACCTCTAGAATCACCCATATTTGAGATATCAGACAAAATATGCAAAATTCTGTCTCGGAAAACATGCTTCATTTAGATTTGATCCACATTAACTTCGTTAAATGGGTAATAAACACATAAACTTTATGCAAAAAACTTGTAGTAAATTTAATTCTAAAGAGAATGGTGTAAAATATGTTTATAATAAACAAACAGAAAGTTTAAAAAAATTATTTTTAATTTTTTTTTTGGCACAATATATAGTGAAATTAAATCAACACATAGATTTTGAACTCTTTGTAAATGATATGGATAAAAGTTGTTTTCTTTCACTGTTCTCCAGACTGTACTATGAGATATGTTTAACTTATTAGAAAGTCGGCGAATACTAAGTTAAGGACTACGCTGTCATGTCAATGATATTATCTTGTTCGCGTACAGCGTCTATTCGTTCGTATTACAGCCATTACAGGACGTTCACTCGAACAAGTAACAAATGGAATATTTGTTCCATTTGTTCTTAAGTTATTGAATCCCGATGCAAATGTTTCGTAAGTAGGTGTTCTATTCGGAAATCGTCTTTCAAATTCAAGTTTAGCTGCCTGACTATTTCCATTGGCAAAACCATAGACGAAAACAATATCTGCGTACTATTGATTTAAAAATGTGAATGGCATCTTTTCATTAAAAAAAAACACGAATAAAGTATAAATAATACAAACCACACATGCACTGCACAAATCACAGTTGACAGACTAGTTATTGCGACTGCTGTATCATTGTACGGCTGTACAATAACTTGGATTCAGGTATTGTTGCACAAGTGCTGCCAATTCTTGATTTTCAATAAACTAAAAGCATCTCACTTAACGCTGTATTTTTATCATCTTATTTCTCAACCAACAACCTTTTTTATACTGTGAATTTTTTTTTCATTATTTAATTGAATGATCGAATACTGTATTTGGGAATAAACCGCATGCCTTTACAGTAATTAAAATGTACAGTTTCGCAACATCTTAAAATGTTTTGTTTTGCTGCTGTCTTATTTCGTATGTGTTGATTTAATTAAAAATAATTTTTTTAAACTTTCTGTTTGTTTATTATAAACATATTTTACACCATTCTCTTTAGAATTAAATTTACTACAAGTTTTTTGCATAAAGTTTATGTGTTTATTACCCATTTAACGAAGTTAATGTGGATCAAATCTAAATGAAGCATGTTTTCCGAGACAGAATTTTGCATATTTTGTCTGATATCTCAAATATGGGTGATTCTAGAGGTCTGGGACGTGTTTTATTCAATTTTTCAGTTCATTTTACATGAAATCCAATAGATGTAACACCTAACTTAACGCCATAAAAAAATCAGTTTGGCTTTATTTCCATCCTTTCCTAGAGAATCGGGGGAAATCTTTCACTAGCCATAACTCCCAAACAAAGCATTTCCGGACATATGTTTATATAAACTTTTTTCATTATTTTGATGAGAGGAAACCGCCCTAGAAGTTTGTCGGGTTCCTCGTGGGACACCCTGTATAATTTTCCATAATTGAGATATCTCGATTTTTCTATCAACTTCTACCTTCACACCTTCCACAATAATTATTCGATAACACTCCATTAATTTCTAATCAAACAACTATAGAACATTCTACAAAAGTCCAAGTAAACACAATAAAAGTGTCAAAAGCAGAGTAATTAATTGCTTAGAAGTAAACATTTACATAGCAGATAACACCGAGTTTTAGGTGGGTTCCGAACCACCGGTAATTTGGCCTAAATTGTGGCTCGCGACCGCGACGGAAGTGGTTCTATGTAATAAGGGCCAAAAGCAGAGTAATTAATTGCTTAGAAGTAAACATTTACATAGCAGATAACACCGAGTTTTAGGTGGGTTCCGAACCACCGGTAATTTGGCCTAAATTGTGGCTCGCGACCGCAACGGAAGTGGTTCTATGTAATAAGGGCCTAATATACGCGGTTTGTTTGCTGATTGTAGGTTTGTAAATTTAGTTATTTTAGTGTTATATTGTGCAAGAATGTGTGTGTGCGTGTGTGTTGTATCATCTGTATATTTAATCTAGTATTCTAGTGGCTATGTACTTTTGTTGGCTTCTGTTACATGCATTATATTTTCACTGTAATACTCTTACTCTTATCAACACAGTGGTCCAAAATCGAACTTAAACTATAGACTCACTATATACGTCTCCACAACATGGGTTAACCGTTAAGATGGGAATACACACAAGTACATTTCTACTTACCAAAGCCATTCGCTATAATTCAACTGTAGTAAGGCTAGTGTTGATAGATAGATATTTTATTGTAGCGACTCCTGAAGACTTCAGAAGCAATACAATCGTCACAAGATACAGTACCGTATCACAAATTACAAAATTATTACATGATTCATAATCATAAATAAAATCACTACCGTATCAAAACATAAAAGTTACTTATTAGCATCAGAATATCACTTGAAAATCTATTATTATTATCATTCTAATAAACACTACTGATATAATTATTAATAACCCACTAATGATAATTTTAATAATTCATTACAGGCATCAAAGATAGAAAAACATGTTGATGATCTACTCATAAGAGCAGTGCTGAGAGATCAGCACTTACTGAAAGCAAAGGTACCGTACCTACCATTTCAAAATCAGATGATTTTAGTGAATTCCTCGCTATTTTTCATGTTACAGCCATTCAGTTTTGCTTAAACTTACCGTACTGTTTTTGTTGAAAATAATGAAAGGATCAATTTAATATTACTTAATAACAAGTTCACAGTTGCTTGAAGAAAAATTGGGCCTATAAATTAAAAAAATATATATATATTTAAGTAATCTATATATATAAAAATGAATGTCTGTCTGTATGTATGTATGTATATATGTATGTATGTATGTATGTTCCCTATAGACTTCAAAACCACTTGACAGATTAGCATGAAACTTTGGGAATATGTTGTGTGAATATTGGGGATGGTTTCTGACCATAAATTTTAATAGAAGAGCTAATAATTACTATTAATTAATCCATTTTTAAGGACCTAACCTAATGAACTTGCCGAACAAACCGCTTAAAGGAACAGCTGATAGAAGTCAACAGTTTTTAATCATATGGCAGGCCCCTTAGCGGCTTTATTTACGCTGTCTCCCAGCCAGCACATTCACATATAATTTACGTATATTATACAAAAGTCTTATGTGAATGAATCATAAATTTCACATACATGAAGCATAAATTTTACGTACATTTTACATACAAATGTCACCTCTTTTTATGTAAATGATACGTAAAATTTAGGTCTATACATATGTATGATTTATGTAGAATATACATAAAATTTGATCTCAAATTTCTGATTAATGTACGTAATTTCTTTATAAATGATACGTAAATTTGAGGTCCATACATATGTATGATTTATGTAGTATATACATAAAATTTTATCTCAAATTTCTGATAAATATATGCAATTTCTTTATAAATTATACATAAATTTGAGGTCTATACAACATATAATTTACATAATATTTATATAGAATTTAATCTAAATTATCAGATAAATATACATACATTTTCTGAAAAGGCTTTTATAAAAGCTATCACAAAATGCTTTTCAGAAAATTAATGTATAGTGAAATGAAATGAAATGAAAATATGCTTTATTAGGCGGAGTTGGGACTTAAGAGTCCCCTCTACCACTCAACCTTACTAGTAAGGTACCTTAGTACCTTACTACTAAGTGGGTACTAGTAAACACATACAAATAGCATTATACTAAAAAACATAAATTCTATAGAATGAACTGTTCAAAACATCCAACAGAATTCAAGTTGTACCTTAAATTTATTATTTAAGTTCAACCAGCAATTAGGTGGTTCGGAACCCACCTGAAACTGTAGGTCCAACTCATAAATCACCATCATCTAACTGACCTCAGAACTAACATCATCAGGTCTCAGACCTATGTGGGCTTCATCCTCAAAAAAAAAAATCATGCATGCTTTTTTGGTAATGGATATATAGGCCTACATACTGAAAATGCATATATATTTACTGTATATGTATGTGAATTTGAAAAATTCAAAGTCATTTTCAGATAAATACACTATTGTTTTATATATGAAATGTTACACCATCAAATACTTCCAATTTCCTCTTGAATACCAGCTAACAGAGCTTTGAATTTTTTCTTATATTTCAACAAAACATGATTATGATCCAACTGTACTCACTACTTTAATGATAGCATTTGTTTTTTTTTTCTTTCTTGACACACTAGTTCTGAGACTTGAAAAATTAGTGGGGAGTTTATCCAGAAAAAAAAACTGTTTTATGATAATACATATTTATTTTTCTAGTTACCTAACAGGGTAGCTATTTATACAATCATTACATATATTTTTCAAGTAGTAGCCGTTTTTTTTTAAGAATATCTTGTTGAAGATTGTCAGAACCACTCCTGAACTTTAGTCTCAAACTTCTTCATGGGGAATGACCCTTGATGGACATTAATCATCATTCCTGTGGAAAAACAAAAATAGATATTGACTGGAGTCAGTTTAGTTGACATGCACAAAACCTATCCATAAATTAAATGTTACAAAGTGCTAGCAACCTATCTCTATGGATTGATATGACTTTGACAAATGCCTTCATAAAATGTGTATCTGTAGCCAATTAGCTAGCATAACAGACTTTGGGACCAAGGTATGGAGAGGGTTTGAAATGAAGCATTAAACTCATTAATTCACACCAGTAGGCCTACTATACTATTTGCTTGTACTGAATCTCCCTTATTCTGTTCAAAAAGTTCGTCATAGATGCTGTACAAAAAGAATTTTCTAATCCTAAAAAAATGTCAACTAGGGGTATGGGGATGGTTTATGTATGCATCATGGTTATATTTTAGTTGGTTGTTCAAGGTTATAGAGAAAAAGGAATTAATTCTGCCTGTCATTGAATTTTTAATTTAGCTCATATGCAGGTTGTGCAATACTCTGCCAATTCAGAGCATGCACTTCCCTCAATGTTAACATAACAAGGTTATCAAGGACCAGAGAATATGAGCAGTTCTTCAGAATTTACAGGAACAACAGATAGCGTTTTAGTAGTTTAAAAATACTTTGTAAATCAAGAGTTTCCATTAGTATTTATATCTTGCTTCTTCATAGATTAGATGCATATGAGCCACTTTCAAGTTGTACAGGCATACAGGTCAAAACCCCTTTTCCATGACACCATAATAACAAGAAAGTTCAAAGTTACTGACAATTGAACAAACTGACGAATTTACTTAAACAGAATTTATTAATTTCGAATTCCTTTAGATGCTATTAGTTTATACTGAAGACTTCCGCAAAGTTTTGTAGTTGTACAAAAATATCAGTCACCACCAGGAATCGAACCACGGACCTCCCAATTGCCGGTCGGGCGCCTTAACCACTAGACCATGGAGACCTTTCTGCACAGCAGCATTCATTTTTACTTGGCCATATCGGCTCGTATCTCACAAGAAAGTTCGAAGTTACTGACAATTGAACAAACTGACAAATTTACTTAAACAGAATTTATTAATTTCGTTGTTTAAGTAAATTCGTCAGTTTGTTCAATTGTCAGTAACTTCGAACTTTCTTGTGAGATACGAGCCGATATGGCCAAGTAAAAATGAATGCTGCTGTGCAGAAAGGTCTCCATGGTCTAGTGGTTAAGGCGCCCGACCGGCAATTGGGAGGTCCGTGGTTCGATTCCCGGTGGTGACTGATATTTTTGTACAGTAGCATTCATCGATTTCCATCAGCTACTGAATACTGCTGTCAATATCCGCCATTGCAGAAGTCTTCAGTATAAACTAATAGCACCTAAAGGAATTCGAAATTAATAAATTCTGTTTACCATAATAACATTAACTCATAATAAAAGTGGTATTTTTCTGACAACAGCTTTAAAAAATATTTATTCAAGAAACAAATTCTTAAAGCTTAAATCAAGTCCACTTACTTTTCATCACATCTACAACTGCCATGTTGCAGTTTCTTCTTCCCTCTTCTGCCTTCCCAGCTGAATTAGATGGCAAAGTTGTGTCACCATTGTGGAGAATCCTTCTTATGTGGTCTTCGAGGTCAACATCTCTTCAAAGAAAGCAGCCTGTAAACAACATTCAAAATTAGGTATTAGAAGGAAGTAATATTACAAGCAATATGGCAGGAAACAATTGAATGTTAAGCCTACCAATTAAACAATACAGGATATGTCTACTGGAAAGCAATCTAACTTGGTGATTCTAACTGTTTCAAATCAAGTGGTTTTTATTTCTAACCTTTGTTAGAATTAAAATATAATTATTCTGCTTTTATAAAAGCTTTTTTTATATAGCTTTAAATATATAAAGTCACTTAGCCGTTTTTGGGAGAAATCAATAATAGTTGGAAATTAATTCTGGTTGTTATTCATTTATTGAGCAGATAACCCATTATTAAAGGTCTTGAACTGTTTTCTGATGCTTTATTGTGGCATTACAGCATGTAAATTGGTACCTTCATGTAGTTTTTGAACATTTGTCTGTAATACTTGGAAAGAGTTTTACAGTTGAAATTGTCCTATTGCACCTTAATTTTAACTGAAGTTTAATTTAAAAATAGTTTTAGCCAATAGCATTTCAATTGGCTGTGAAAAAAGTGTGCCCATACTCAGAATAAAATGACAAATTATATGAAACCAGAAATTTGAAAAATATTTTCACAGAATTTATTAATTTCGAATTCCTTTAATTGCTATTACTTTATACTGAAGACTTCCGCAATGGCGGATATTGACAACAGCATTGAAAAGCTGATGGGAATCGATGAATGCTACTGTACAAAAATATCAGTCACCACCGGGAATCTAACCACGGACCTCTCAATTGCCGGTTGAGCGCCTTAACCACTAGACCATGGAGACCTTTCTGCACAGGAGCATTCATTTTCAACTTGGCCATATCGGCTCGTATCTCACAGTTAGTTTGAAGTGACTGACAAATATACATAAACAGAATTTATTAATTTCGAATTCCTTTAATTAGAAGTCTTCAGTATAAAATAATAGCAATTAAAGGAATTCGAAATTAATAAATTCTGTTTATGTATATTTGTCAGTTTATTCAATTGTCAGTCACTTCAAACTAACTTGTGAAATATTTTCAATTTAAGCCCCCCATCAGCTGCAATTTAAGCCGAGCTGGTGATAACAAAAAATGAAAGATGTTTACATGAATTCTTACAGAATCATTACTTTCAAATCACTAATTACTTCTTACCTGAGTAAGCCTAAATAAATTGAATTTAGAAAGAAATCTACTTAGGCCTATTCTTTTTTTGGATTTATGTTCCAATGACTGTTCGATTTCTAGAAAGTCCTCCAATTCTTAGCAAGGAGGTTTGCTTTGAAATTCACTCATTTCTATGGTTTGATCATCAATAATATCGCACTTTCTTTCGTGTTCCCTTTAACCAAATCCAGATGAACTAGTAATTTTTTGGTCCAACACATTTTAGCTTCATGGGGAAAATGTCTTGCTATCTATTACACACATAAATTGGGTTAAAGCATTATAAGAAGAACTTGTAAGAACTTACCAAAAGGATTTATTCAAATTTCTTAAAGTGAAAACTTTCTAACCTATAAAACTGCCCAAGAAAGATAAAGTGGGTAACCTGAACACTCAATAAATTAAATTCAAAGTTGTACTAACCTGTTTTTGTAATCCTTGGAACTGTTTCCAAATTGTGTTTTATTTGTATCAAAACGATATAATTTCAAGGATATAAATTTTCACTAGACAAAGAGAACAACAAACAACCACCAAAAACTTCACGTGCGGCGTGCCTAACAGAGTCAGAGAGAACAACGAACAACCGCCAAAAAGTTTGATACGTATCGATGTACGAAACAATCGATAATTTTTAATCGATGTTCATGAGCCTTGATTAATAGAGCATCGATTATTATACATCACATTTAGTGGAATTCTGATTATTTACTTTTATTGGAAAATATCAAGTCTATAACCTTGAATCATAGAAGAATGAATAGTTATGAAATAAATTAAAAGAGTTAGTTTACCAATACATATAATATTACTCATCAGTCATCACGTTTTCGCAACAATATTGGCATATCGATAAATTACTTGGTGAAAATCATCGATATTTTGTAGCTCGATACACATCCTCAAACTTCAGAAAGGGACTTTTTCCAAAAAAATGCATAGGATCATTTTTGTAGATACTTTTGTCAGCTTCAACAGAAGAAAAAAATTCTTTGAGTTATTGATACTGAATTATAATAAAAAACTGAAAAATTGTACCTTTCCACCAAAAATGAGTTCAACCCAAAATGAGTACTTTTGGTTATTACCCAAGGTTAGAGAAAATTATTGGTGAAAAATTAATTTTTCCATCAATAATTATTGTTCCTCTTGACGACCATATTGTTGTCTAATTTGACTGGGCTAGGGTACCGGTATATAAAATGAAGTTGGAGTTTGTATCGACGAATAGAGGAGGGATATTTGCGAATAATCTGTACAATTTACGTATAATTTATGTGAATTTTGCAAACAATTTTTACATAAAATATACATAGTATGTACATTAGCATATCTCTGTTTTTGAAATTCGAATTGATCAATTATAGAAATGGGCTTTCAATAAAAAAATCTACTGTTAATTTGATTTTGCATTCCAGATTGTTTAACAACAAATTTATAAATTATTACTTACGTGAATATTGTACGTAAATATTACATAAATTTTACATTAGATATTTATCATTTACATATGGACCTAGAATTTACGTAAAAGATACGTTAAGTGCTAACTGGGCTGGAACGCAAAAACTTTGCATGTAGGATACCGTGCAGTCGGAGCCTTGCAATATGTAGGAAACATACGACTGGGTATGATGAAATGTAATTATGCCAGGTTGATGACATCTCTAGAAATTTGAAATGCAGCCTCAGCGGGAGGTGGCGAATAATAAAATAAAAAACTAGCTTCTACCCTTATAGTCGTAGGAGGTTTAAATTTGAAATATTTCTTCATTCAGAGGTGGTGATTAAGAAAACAACGAAGCCTCTATGATCAGCTGGAAGAGCCCTAGGACTAACTTCTTTCCTAATTTGAAATGTAACCTCAGCGGGAGGTGGCGAATAATAAAATCAAGGAGAATTTTTATGAGAACGCAGCAACGCGCGTCGACTCAGCTAGTAGAAAATAAGTTCCGAAATTTGTAAAAGGGATATGTACATGTAGAAAAGAGTGCTACAAATCTTACAGTAGGCCTACAAGAAACAATAATTGATTAGGGACAATTCAAAGCCACAAATAATGTAAATAAAAGCCTCACAATATAACTTAACATATGAATAAAATTCGAGAAAAACTGAGATATGGACAAAAAATCAATAGTGTTTTTAGAACAATTCGTTTAGTTGATGATTGTTTACTCCTGCAAAAGGATATTGAACTATTGAAGTGCTACATAAATGGTGCTCTGATTCTGGGGTCAAGCTAAATGTAAATATAAGTTATGTCTTTTATCAAACAGAGCGATGCCCTTTTCGTTTTGACTACAGAATTGATGAAGCTTCAGTGGATCATCTACTTGTGTATAGAGACCTAGTAGTTATGATGGACACTCACCTTGACTTCAGTCATCACTTGGCACCCAGGTGTAATCAACTTATGGGCTTTATCTTTAGAATGTGCTCGGGTTTCCAGATGGGAGCCTATATTAAATTTGTACAGGTAACTGGTGCGGAGTCTCCTTCTTGAGTATGCAGCACCAGTCTGGAGCCCTTATCATATGTGACACACATAAATAGGCTTGGAAGATTGCAGAACCAGTTTTTGAGATACCTCTAAACGATTTGGGTAAGCTTGTGATATCACGTTCCCCACACAGCAGTTGAGGTCAATATTTGGTGTGAACACTCTAAAGCTCAGGCGAAAGGTATCATCTCTGATAATGTTTCACGGGATTTTGGACAACAGGGTGGACTCACCGTGCCTGCTTAGCAGGTTTGGATTCTCTGTGCCAACTATTTTTTTTTTTTTTTTTTTTTTTTTTTTTTTTTTTTTTTTTTTTTAGGGTGAAGCCCACATGGGTCTGAGACCTGTGCGTGGGTAATGAGTTGGATGATGGTGATTGATGCGAAGGTGGCATCCATTGTTCTTTATCCTGAGATAAAGAACGGCTAGTTCCCCATTGAATCATATGCCCAGACTGTTAAATACTCTTGGAGAGGTGGATGCATTCATAGATAGCCCAGTAATGTTCAAGCGCAAAACTCGTATGCTGTTCTCAGAATTAAATTACATATGCAACCTCATTCATCATCAATAGGGTAGGCCTACTACTGTTTAATTCCTCTTTCCTCTAACACTGGTTAAGTGTGTCAAGAATGGACGAATCTTTGTCCAAACTTCGCCATTTCATGTAATTGCATCGCTTATATTGTCATTACTGTACCGTAGTTAACATCATACAAATGAGATCATTGTACATAATTCTTTGCATTATGAAAATAGTATTTTCTGAGTTCACTACTGTATATAATTATCTATGTGATGTTAATAATTTCGTTTTTAACCATTCATATGCGAATTTGTAAATTTACATGAATAAGAAATATAATCTAATATAATCCTAACTCTATTAGTCACCCTTTTCTAAATCTCTGCATCGTCATCTCATCATCATCATGTTTCCATCATCATAGCATATTTTTCTCAGCCATAATAATTATTATCATTATCTCCACTGCCTTCTTTCTCCTCCACTTCATCTTTCATCACCTCATCCATACTCCCCTTAAACTTTTATTTACCAATTGTTATTTTTCTTTAGTTCATAAGTTGTACACCTTTTCTTCTATTTTACTTTTATTTGTTATTTTTGTATCATTTTGCTATGTTAAGGAGGCATAATTGGGTATTGTTACCAGTTGCTTCCATTGAAAGTTTGTAAATAAATATATGAAGTACATAATAGGCTGAGCAACTTCTACAACTAGAATCAAAAAGGAATTAATATCAATTAAAGGTTTCTACTGATAGGTAGTAGTGTCTACATTTTAGATTTGTTAACTTATGGGAGTTGGTACAACCCCGCTATCCTGATATAGACGAGAATGTTTTATGTTTTGGAACATATTTATGATATTGTTTTAAAGTAGTATAAATGAATCGCTTATTTCAAAACCAACCAAATTCCAATTTCTGGCTACTTTCGCCCAATTAGATTCTATAATACAATATGGAAGTACCCATCCATTGAGCGCAAAAACAGCCACTTTGTTCAAAGTGAGTTCCACCATTGCTTAAAAGTTGTATTTGCACTCAATGGATGAAGTTGAATACTACACTATAAAATGAGCAGTCATTTATTTTGAATACAGATCAATTATGATTATTTTAATGAATTATTGAATTAATACAATTATTAGTCTATGTCAATGACCAAAAATAATTTGTGATAATTTCCATGACGAAATACTTGATGAACAATCTAATATCAAAACTGACTTTGTAGTGGCGAAGGTGATATTGTGGAAGGTATCCATAATGAATAAAAGACGAAATTGTCACAACCACATTTATTAAAACTTAGAGATACTAGTTTCGGTTGTTACACAATTATCAATCTCAATCAAACTAAAAGATTAGGTTTTAGTTTTAGTTTGATTGAGATTGATAATGGTGTAACAACCAAAACTAGTTTCTTCAAGTTTTAATAAATGTGGTTGTGACAATTTCGTCTTTTATTCATTATCAAAACTGACACTGTATTTCTATTTAATATATGTTTTTCACTCACTCATATTGGAGGGATGCATTTGACTTCTAAAGAGAAAAGGCTGATGAAGCTTCTCTTCAGCCTTAGAAGTGAAATGTATCCCTCCAGTATAAGTGAGTGAAAATCATATATTAAATAGAAATACAGTGTCAGTTTTGATATTAGATTAAACATCATTTTTCCAGCTCTATTTAAAATAGCCCAATACAATTGAAATAAACCCCATAACCCAATTGTAATAAACCTAATTACCGTAATTGAATGACTCTTTGAATTGAATTACAGCTAGCAGCTTTTAAAGTTGAAATGCAGACTAGGAAGTACAAAATATCTCCTTATGGGTTCTTTTCATTGAACTTGGATTTATACACGTCGGTAAGTATTAATATAATTGAAACATTTATTGATAGATTTAAATTAATTATTATCAATCTCTATCTATAAAAGGATGATACCCTGACTCACTCATCAACGCAGAGCCAAAACTACTAGGCCTATGAACTTGAAATTTCGTATGAACAATCCTTATAGGATTTCACCGTGCAATAAGAAAGGATTTTTCAAAATTCGCAATTTTAGGGGGTTAAAGTTTTGCCTATGCAAAGCACGGGTACATGGCTAGCTAGCTTACTGGGATCTTTTAATCATATGGAAAATAATTTGAAATTTTTCGATCTGCTATACACGCTGTTTCGATGGACAAGCTGTTTGTGTGTTTTGCAAATCATCATTCACCTAACCTACTGAACTTGCCGGCCGAACAGCTTAAAGCTGGGCATTCACGTTCCAACTTGCAGTACCACTTGCAGTACTGCTATAAATAGTCGATTACATTGGGATAGTTACTCGCTAAGCGAGTAGCGAGTAGGACGTTACTAACCGACCGTGCTACAGCAGCTCAGCATACCAAGCCAAATTATATTAAAAATTTAATTTCCAGAATCGCCCTCATACTATGGAATTTCAAAGACAATAAACAATTTAGTTTGAAGTGACTGAAAATTGAATAAACTGACAAATATACATATACAGAATAAATTAATTTCGAATTCCTTTAATTGCTATTACTTTATACTGAAGACTTCCGCAATGGCGGATATTGTCAATATCCGCCATTGCAGAAGTCTTCAGTGTAGAGTAATAGCAATTAAAGGAATTCGAAATTAATAAAATTCTGTTTACGTATATTTGTCAGTTTATTCAATTGTCAGTCACTTCAAACTAAATTGTTTATTGTCTTTGAAATTCCATAGTATGAGGGCGATTCTGGAAATTAAATTTTTAATATAATTTGGCTTGGTATGCTGAGCTGCTGTAGCACGGTCGGTTAGTAACGTCCTACTCGCTACTCGCTTAGCGAGTAACTATCCCAATGTAATCGACTATTTATAGCAGTACTGCAAGTGGTACTGCAAGTTGGAACGTGAATGGCCGGCCTTAAAGCAGCAGCTGATAGAAGTCAACAGTTTTTAATCATATGGCAGGCCCCTTAGTTACACTGTCTGGAACGCAAAAACTTTGCATGTAGGATATCGGAGCCTTGCAGTATGTAGGAAAGATATGACTGGGTATGATGAAATGTAATTATGCCGGGTTGATGACATCTGTTAACCAATGCAGCTAGAAATTTGAAATGTATTCTCAGTAGGAGGTGGCGAATAATAAAATAAAAAACCTAGCTTCTACCCTAATAGTCGTGGAAGGTTTTAATTTGAAATTTTCATTGAGACGTGGTGAGTAAGGTCTTACTGTGTAAGAAAACAACGAAGGAGGCCTCTCTGATCAGCTGGAAGAGCCCTAGGACTAACTTCTTCCCTAATAGTCCTAGAAGGTTGAAATTTGAAATTTAACCTCAGTGGGTGGAAGTGGCAAATAATAAAATCAAGAACTTTTTATGAGAACGCAGCAACGCGCGTCGGGCCAGCTAGTAATATATAAGTACCTAATTGCACGACTATATATATATATGCAGTCAAATATTTGATGGGAATTGAAAAAATATTTTACTCACTGAGCAGATGGCCATTTCGGACCACGTGGATCCGTCATGGACCCACTTGGTTCGAAATGGCCATCTGCTCAGTGAGTAAAATATTCTAATTTTCACTCAAATATTTATTGACTGCATAGTCGGGCAATTACTTATAGATGACTTATTACGCCCAGTTCGCCATGGATACCAAATTCAAAGACTTTAATTATTATCAACTGATAAGTTAGTAACTTGGAGCAGGGGATGATTACTAACAAGCAATGTTGCATCGATTTATTTATTTTTTGCTTCATAAAATCCTGCACATTTACAAATTTGCATGATGTATCATATTTCAAAAAAAAAAAAAAAAATGTACATACAATAAGGATTTCATGTGTAGATTTTTTGTTGATGTTTGGAACTCCGTAATAAAATAGAACAAAGTTAAATATTAACTTTTCATGTGAAATTTAACGACTTGCAGTCAAATATTTGTTAAGAATAAGTATAAGGAGTTATACTTATTCTTAACAAATATTTGACTGCAAGTCGTTAAATTTCACATGAAAAGTTAATATTAACAACGCAGTTTTTGTTGTATTAAAAACGCTAAGCTTTTGTTGGCAGTGCCAGAAATTTTCTTTTTTATGCAATTTAGTGTATGTTTTGTATATATGTACTCTACATTTGTTACTCGACTGTGCTTTTTTTCAAGATTGTTGTAAGAATTTTTTTGGCAATAAATTTCAATTTCAAAAAGTTCGTCATGGAACAAGAAATCCAGGAACAAAGTTAAATGATCCCAATTCCACTGCTGTCAATAATTCAACAGTTACCGTACTCAAAATAAACAGCGGAATTGACAACATTCAACTTTGTTCTATTTTAATAAGGATTTCTTCAATTTATTATAGTAAACTATGAAATATTTACCTTCAAACAAGCAGCTTTTCGTAGCTAATGGCAAAAGTATTCGCCGAATTTTTCTTGTGAGACGAAGTAAAAAGCTGAAATGAATATGTTATCAATTCTTAAATCTAAACAAAATTCAAAATCGTATCTGCTTTCCCTGGGCTATTGGATTATGTTTGTACTAAGTTTTTAAATTAAGCTCTGATATTTTTGTTTTAGAATCAGTAATTGTATTAACTTTTTAAGTGAATTCAACGACTTGCAGTCAAATTTGACTGCAAGTCGTTTAATTCACTTAAAAAGTTAATATTATAACAACGCAGTTTGTCATGGAACAAGAAATTCAGTAATTGTGTTCAAAGTGAAATTCCTAGTTAAAATTTGGAAACAATTTTTTCATTTAAAAATGTGTATAGTAGTAGGCTAGTGGGATATGCCTGTTCAGTGACGTAGCCAAGATTTTGAAAATGGGGGGGTCGATTGACCGGGGGGTGGGGGGGGGTTCTGGGGGTACTTCCCCGGACATTTTTTGAAAAATAGAGGCCCTAGAACGGTCTTTTTTATCTCTCCTTGCATTGAAAATTAACACCAATGTCAGTGCTTTGTCTTATTTTACGTTTAATTTAATGGAAAATTATATAAAATTTAGGACCGGAAGGGGGGGTCCGGACCCCCAGGACCCCCCCCTGGCTACGTCACTGGCCTGTTGTATATTTACTTGAGTGTGTTATAAATAAATGAATAAATAAACATTATTGACAAATTACTTTCAGAAATGCCATATACTGTAGTAATAAGATATTTCTTCAGTTGAACACATAATTTCTGAAATATCCTTGAAGATCGACTTTTTAATCAAGTTTTTTTTCAACAGATTTTAACCGTATTGGCCTCAAACTGCGCAATGATTCTACAGGTGTATTCCCATGGAAGGCAAATAAATAAATAAATGAACAATAGTTGAAAAATTGCAATAATTATAGTAAAATAGCAACACAAATGGAAATAAAAATATTTTTTTTTGTAAAAGAAACATCAAAGGGCTATTACCTGTTGCTTCCATCAAGTTTATTTTTTTTAAACATCTAGAAATTCTTTACATTATCGTTTTTAGTATTAGGCTCGACTACACTAATATAGGGGCTCAACTACACGAAAGATCCGTTATCTGACCATAAATTTTAATAGAAGAGCTAATAATTATTATTAATTAATCCATTTTATAGACCTAACCTACTGAACTTGCCGGCCAAACAGCGTAAAAGAACAGCTGATAGAAGTCAACAGTTTTTAATCATATGGCAGGTCCCTCAGCGGCGTTATTTACGCTGTCTTTGAACAGCAAAAGACTTTGCACTTTGCATGTAGGCTACCGTGCAGTCGGAGCCTTGCAATATGTAGGAAACATACGACTGGGTGGTGATTGGTCATGCGGTGAGCGTAGTGTTCAAGTGGTCGTGAAGTTCAGTCACGACCGCTCAAGACTGCGCTTGGATGGGTGACCGTGCTTCAATGACTTGATGTTACAAGCTTTATTATCACTTACCCGGTGGTTCGGAACCCACCTAAAATAGTAGGTCCACCATGTTCCCCGTAACATGGCACAAACGGCGAGGTGGAACTACCCGTAAGGGTCTCCCCACCATTAAAAGCCATACGCTTATTATTATTATTATTATACGACTGGGAATGATGAAATGTAATTATGTCGGGTTGATGACATCTGTTAACCAATGCAGCTAGAAATTTGAAATGCAGCCTCAGCGGGAGGTGGCGAATAATAAAATAAAAAACCTAGCTTCTACCCTTATAGTCGCAGGAGGTTTAAATTTGAAATGTTTCTTCATTCAGAGATGGTGATTAAGAAAACAACGAAGCCTCTATGATCAGCTGGAAGAGCCCTAGGACTAACTTCTTTCCTAATTTGAAATGTAACCTCAGCCGGAGGTGGCGAATAATAAAATCAAGGAGAATTTTTATGAGAATGCAGCAACGCGCGTCGAGCCAGCTAGTTTACACAATAAAAGGTCAATATTAACAACGCAGATGGTTATGGAACAAGAAATCCAAGAAGATTTTGTATTGCATAAATTTCAATAGTATCAATGAGATACGTTATCGAACTACGACAACAGATCTTTCGTGTAGTCGGTTCCTTGTTTGAAATATTATAAAAAATAGTAAATTTTTTTTTCAGATATCAGTTTATAGAAAGTATAATAAAAAGTGAGTAGCCTACTCATATGAAAAGTGAATTTTCAGTGCATCACAAGTAAATCTTTAGTTTAATTCATCAGGATACAGTAGTAATAAGAGACAAGGCATATAATTAATAATTGTACCACGTTCATGATATCTATTGTTGCATGTACGAAGAGAGGCCTCTGTTTCAAGTTTTGCATGTCTGTCTGTAACGCATTTACAGCTAAACGCGTGGACCAAATTTTATGAAATTGTGCATGAATCCTCATTCAAGGTGTGCCCAGCAATGTATGTGTTTTCGAAATTTGCTTGCATGTAAAGGATACTTAAAAGGAAAGAAAGAAAGGAACTCAGGCCTTCTACTATAGGGAACATATGATTTTTTACATGAGCTTAGCTTCTCCATCGTATGAAATTGGAGTGAGATTTAAAGATAGCCCTCTTGCCTCTTATTCATCTGGTTGGGCCTTTATATGAATTAAGTTATAATTCATAAGAATAACATATTTGTTTAAGAGAAACAAATCATTTGTAATATTATTTTCAATTAAGTATAACAAGTTACATTACTAAGTAAAGGATAAATGTATACAAACGTAATTAATATTATATATTAATTCAATCATCAGACATGTGAGTTCTGTTTTGAAACTCAGCTCAGCTGTCCGGAAAAAAGAAGCACAGCCTTGGTGATTTAAAACTGAGTGACTTTCAGTGGAAGACAGACATGAAATAGACTAGGAAAATTGTATTTTAATTGTATTTAGGAAAATTTAATCAAGGGTTAGGTATAATGTTTGAGTTTCATTTTGCAATTGTAATTATAATTGAGTACATGGAGTATGTTATTCTGTGCAAGCACCCTTATTCTTGGGCGTGAGGTATACTCTCCACAGAACTACTAGTATAAACGACCTCTGTCTAAAATGCTATACGAAGAAAAAGAAGATATAGAAGGAAAAGGATGAATAAGAGAAGAAGGAGAAAAATATAAAGGTAAGAGAAGGAGAAGGAGATGAAAAAGAAGGAGAAAAATGAGAAGAAAAAGGAAAAGAGAAGGTGAAGAAAGATTAAAAAAAGAAGAGGTAAAGGGATAAGAAGAAACAATTGAATTTCTAACTAACCTAGAAATACAGATTCAATTAAATCGGGCAACCTGCTAGTCGAAATAAAAAACCAGAGTTGCCAATTCTACAGAGTGGTCTTGTAATGCTCATTCACAAATTCTTGAATAAAAAATGAGTTTCTACTAATTGACAACATTTTTCATTTCAATTATGAAACAGTTCCACAACCACAATAAAAACTTATTGAATTTATTATTCATGTCATAATGTACGTGTATTCAAATCCTAGAAAATAGAGTAGATATAGGGATTCAATGCAGTAAATTTTATGTAAAAAGAATAAAACTTTACAAAGAGAATAAAATTGACAAAAAACTTTATTGAAACTTTTTTAGAATAAATCATTTTGACTAATCTGTTCATTATTCTACACAGTAAATAGTTCTCAAATAGTCTATGAACATATTGATTACATATAATTATATATATTGAAGGCATACTTGAATATGAATTATCAAATAATCTGGATATATATACAGATATTCATAAAAATTAATATACAAGCTTTGTACTAGATTATAGTCAATTTATAAAAAAAGATCGTTACTATTCTAACTGTTCATAAAAAAGCTAAATTGGTCTGAACTACTGTTCAACCACTAGGGTTGCTTAAATTGAACGAATTCACAATTATAAGAAATTAATTTGACTTTTTTTGTAGTGGCGAAAGTAATTTATTGTGGAAGGTATCCATAATGAATATTTTGACGAAATTGTCACAACCACATTTATTAAAACTTTGAGAAACTAGTTTCGGTTGTTACACCATTATCATGATACTAGTAAATAACAACCATTAATGATACTAGTATCATTCCATGTTCAGTATATTAAGCTTCTCTGTACTTTAGTTTTAGTTTGATTGAGATTGATAATGGTGTAACAATCGAAACTAGTTTCTCAAAGTTTTAATAAATGTGGTTGTGAAAATTTCGTCTTATTATTGATTAAATTCATTTGAATAAAAATAGCTATTGTTTGAATTAAAATAGAGATTAAAGTTGACCTAATATGGTAGAAAAAGGGGGTCAAGTCCCCAAGGTGTATTGAAATAGCTTTAGATTAGATTCTAATAGAGGTTTAAGTCGAATTATCGGTCAAAAAAATACCCCAATGTATCAATTAATTAGATGTAACCAAATATTTTGAAAATGGATATTTGCACTTACCAATTCAGCCTTAAAATGTGTTCATACGATAAAATTTTCAACTTTTTTGATCAAACAACATCTATATCATCCATAGCAATTCGGCATTATCTAGCTTGGCGGAAAGGTTGATAGGAATCTCCTCTATGATTATATGGCAGTTCCCCTTTTGGTGCACGTAGTTTAGGGCCGTGCAGGTTCATAAGTCCATAGGTGTACACTACACCAAAATTAATTGTTTTCTAGAATACATAATTTTTTCAATTCAATTGAATATATAGTTACGTTTTATGTAAGCATAGCAGCTTGAATGAAAGTATAAACTTTCGTCTTACTAGTATTGTAAAGCAGTAATTTAACTAGATAATATAGTTTTACAATAGAGGATCACCTTAAATTAAATTAGTTGATAGCCCAAATCTTTTGAAAATATTTTTAATAAAATGCTAAATTATAGGGCACAATCAGCTATGATTTCTTACCATTAACAAAGGTGACTAGAATATATAATACAGTAAAACATCTACTTGCTGTTATCGGTCGATGAAACTATAGCGCTGTAGAATGTGGGATTGAAGGCGGAGGAGAGAGAAGGATAAAATTAAGAGGGAAAAGAAAAAAAGGAAAAAGAAAGAGGAGAAGGAGAAAAAAGACAAGGAGAAGATGATGATGAAGAAAAGAAGAGGAGACGAAAAAGACGAAGGTGATTATGAAGAAGAAAAAGGAAAAGGGTAGAAAAAAGAAGAGAAGAAAATGAGAATTTGGAGAAAAAGAAGAAAAATAAGAGGAAAAGAGAAGAAAGAGTAGAATGAGAAAAAATACAAGAAGGAGATGATGAAGAAAAAGAAGAAAAGCAAGAAGAGGAGACGAAACAAAAGAAAAAGACGGAGAAGAAGGAGATAATGAAGAAAAATGATAAGAAACAAGAAGGGAAGAAGAAAATTGAGCAGATATAGAAGGAAATGAGAATAAAAGGTGGTGACGAAGAAGATGAAAGAGAGGAATAATAACAATAAGAAGAAGAAAAGAGGACGGAAAAGAAAAAAGATGCTACTTTTAACTTTATCTACAGTTGTGTCACATTCTACATCGATATCAAACTCGATTTTTCTAAGCCTAAGCCTTTTGGCAAAAGGGATTCTCATTTACATATCCTACAACTTATTCCATTAAAGTTAGTTACAATAAAAAATGCAATCGCCACCTCTTATTAAAACTGTATCAACAGCAAACAAAATATATACACTCATGATAAAAAACAACAAAATATTATTATTTTCATCATAATAATTTTTTTCATGTATAATACCATAGTCTACACTTAAAAAATAAGAGATCTCAAATTTGACTTATAGTATTATATTTATAAACATAATAAATTCAGCAATTTCTCAAGAGAAACGAAATTCTGGTTCTATTAAATAAAAATACTTGACTTTTAAATAGATTATAAAGAATAAAATGCAGGTAACCAATACATGGGATAAAAATCTAGGGGCTCTAACCTCTGTACTTGGATCGATTATCCGTTAGAGTGCAATGACTGTGTACTATCCAACTACCTACTAATTAATTAGGAATTATATTAAATTAAAACGTTACATATTTTTAAAAAAACTATCATACAAATATCAATTAATAGTACAAAGTGAAGGAATCAAACCCGAGTTCACAGAAGTAAAAAAAAGAAGGATTATAAAATACTACAATTGGCAATTCCTGACTGATTTATCTACAATACAATGTTAAACTCAATAATAGTCCAAGGTAAAAATTGCAGGAATCGAACTCCATTGGAATGATCAGCTACGCTGAGCTTAACCTACTAGGTAACAGAAATATTCGGGAATGTTATCAAAATAATAGCAGTTATTGTATGAAACGTTAAAAAAAAAGCTAAAAAATAATATAATCCACTATAGTAAAATAGTTACAACATTCTTCACTCGAAATTGCAGGAATCAAACTCAGATCCTTGAAAAAATGTTCGACAAGCTAGGCTTAACAATCCAGATGCTCACAGTTGAAAAAATTTGTTAAATAATCAATTTTGTAATTCCTTAGAAACTTCCTTTTTAGAAATTTTGCCATCAAACAAACAAGAACATCGCCATAATCGGTATCTTTCTTATTGGCGAAGCTACAATAATCAAATATTATAAAATACAGTAAACTTCTATATTATAACGAAATTTCAAATAAATAAATCTTCTACATAAAGAATTTTTAAGATGTCCCTTGACATTGCATTATTTCCAAGACCACTTCTCATTAACGAAAACCTCTCTTGAACGAATTTTTGTCTAAATAATCAATTCGTTATACAGAAGTTAATCTGTGATTTAAGCTGAAAATTACAGGAATCAAATACAAATTCACGCAATCTTCTCGTTAACGATTAACTCCTTGAAACGGATTTTTGCATAAAAAAAACAGGTCGAATATAGAACCTTGTTCTTTTTGGAAGTCGGTTAAAAAATGATTCCACCATCCAGTTACGGTAATTATTGTAATTCATCCTGAAATTGCTATTTAATTATGATTAATTTATTATAAAAATGCGAGTGAAAAATCAAATATGAATTGACGTAATTTTAACAAGAAGACCTTTGTTCATTAACGATTATCACCCTAGAACATTTTTTTCTGATTATATTAATCAGTAAATAACTGTAATTGATTCAGGTTGAAAATTTCAGTTCCACTGTAATGAGTTCAAGCTGAAGATTGCAATAATCAAACACAAATCCTTGAAATAATCAGCTAGGCTGAGCTAAATTCACAGTAGATGAAAGATTCTTACAAATAATATAGGATGCACGAATCTATCACAAACCCTTGAAATTATTAGCTACACTCAGTTAAGTTCACAATTAAATACTTTTAAGAATCTAATAATTATTCTACATTACCTAAATCATTATCCTCTTGTTTGATAGAATTATTATTCAATTGCACATCATCCAGATTTGGTGTACGTTTAGCATGGCTGACAATATGACTGCAATAGGCAGACACATTTTTGAAATCTTTAAAATCACATATGGGACACTTGAGATCGGAATTGAGGTGAGAAGTGCTGACATGTTCATGGAGGCTATTGGTGTCGTAATGTAGTGTTCTATGTCGAGTGCTGCATAGTGGACATGGTAGAGCGTTGAACTCCCTGTGACATGTGATGACATGTCGGCGAAGATTGGCGAAATAGGAGAACGATGATGGACATATTTTACATGTGTGGGAGCGAGAGAAACAAACAGAGTGAGTCACTTGATGAGCTCTGAGTGCTGCTCGCTGGTTGAAGGCTCGCGGACAATGAACGCACTGGAATGGTCGTTCTCCTGTGTGAATCCTCTCATGCTTGTGACGTGTTCCCGAATCACCGAAAGCCTTTTCACACCACCGACACGGATATGGTCGTTCCCCCGTGTGGCTACGCTGGTGTATCAGAAACCCATTTTTCGATCGAAAACTCTTGTCACACTCCTCACAAGTAAACACTCTTTGGGTCACACCAACTTTACATCTCTTTCTAGCCTTAACAACAACAACATTACATCGATGTTTTCTAAAATCAACGGTGGACGAGTACATTCGATTACACGCTTTACAGAAGAACCCAATACCGTTCAATCTGTGAGTTGAATTTTTTTTGGGTGATTTTTCTCCTTTGACAATCAGTGGCGGATGAAAATCGGGTAGTTCTCTAGCGGCTGATACGGCTACATTACAAAGTGCCTCCAAACTACTGAATCCCATGTTTTGTTTGCAAGTTGTATCTTCAAATGGATGTCCATTTGAACCTTGTTCACTTTCTTCATCACAAATAGATTGATTTTCTTTCCAAATTTTACTTCCCACTCTATTCTGCTTTCTTTCTTGAATCCCTTCATCACAAATAAAGTAATTACCATTCTCTTTCCTTATCTTACCTTCCATTCCATTCAGCTTACTTCCTTCAATCTCTTCGTCACAAATAGTATAGTTTTTATTTCTTTTCCAAACCTCACCTCCCACTCCATCCTGATTTCTTTCTTGAACCCCTTTATCACAAATGGATTGACCACCATTTTCTTTCCACACCTCGCCATCCTTCTTACTTTCTTCACTCCCTTCACCAAGATTGGAACGATGATAACCATTTTCATGCACTCCTAACATATTACCTCCAAAACAAAAATGATCACTATTATTATCATTTCCCCCCACTTTCACAATGTTTTCTGGACAAATTCCACTCTTCTTCTCTCTCACACTACGTATAAGAATCACTTTATTACTTTTCCCATCTTTTACAATTCTGTTTGAATGTGACAAAGTATCTTTGGAAATTTTTTTATCAATATCCAAACCTACCTCCAAGTTTTCAAGAAATCTAACTGGATTTGTCACTTTATTATTTTCCCCACCTTTTACAATGCTATTTGTATGGGTCAACATATCTTTGGAATAATTTCCATCATCATCCAAAACCCCCACAAAATTATTTTCAAGCAATTTATTTGAATTCGTCATATTCATCATACTTTCTGCAGAATAATCAGAATCACCTACGAGATCTTTCATCTTATTAGCATTTGGCATTTCACCATTATTTGCCATCTTAAAACCATTTTTCATACTATCTCTAGAATAATAATGTACACCACTATTCAAGTTTCCACTTTCCATCATACTGCCATTTTTCACTTTCATTATTCTGTCTGCAGAATCTTTTCCAAAATCTTGAACATTTCTTCCCATGTTGCAGCCATTCTTTTCTAAATCTTTCATCAAACTGTCAGCAGAATAATTACTTTGATCATTACTTCCCATATTGTAGCCGTTATTCTCCAAATCTTTCACCACACTGTCTGCAGAATAATTTTCAATGCCTTCATGATTAGTTTCCAAATTGTGGCCAATCTTCTCCAAATCTGTCACTACATTGTCTGCAGAATAATTTTCATTACTTTGATCATCACTTCCCATCTTGTCACCATTTTTCTCCATTTCTTTCACCATTCTGTCCACTTGTATCAAACCTACATCCTTATCCTTCTCTTCAACTGCTGGCCCACAATCATCTACAACTTTACTGTATGCTGTATTCTTTGAGCTCGCCTTGATATGCTTGTCAAAATGCACAATTGTTTCTTGTTTGCTTTGGAACACCATTTGACACAAATTACAGAATCGAATATTACCGCGTGCAACGTGAGCTCTGATATGCTTTCTTAGGGTGATTCTGAGGTTGAAGCTCTGGGGACAAATAGGACATGGTAGGTTTGTTGATGAGGAGTGAATTTCCATGTGTTCTGACAAGGTTTTAGTGTTGGGGAAGGTCTTTTTACAATGCAGACAAGTTGGGGGCTGTTCGTTCATGTGCACTCTTTTGTGTTGTCGGAGTGCAGTCAGGGTATGGAATGTTGCAGAACAGTATTTACACTGGAAAGGCTTAACACCACTGTGTATCTTCTCATGTGCTTGAAGACTACATTTGACCAGAAATGTTTTCGGACAAAACCCACACCCAAATTCCTGCTGTTGATTGTGTGTCTTCTCGTGACGTTGAAGCGCCACTTTCTGGTTAAACCCATGGCCACATTCATCACACGTGAAGGGACGCACGGCCTGATGTATTACCTGGTGTTTCATTAGAGTGCTGCTGTCGATGAAGCTCTTTCCGCATGTTGAACATGAGTAGGGTCGTTCACCTGTATGAGATCTCTGATGTATAATCCAACCTTTCCGTGAAACAAACTGCTTCTGGCATTGGCTGCAAACCCAAGATCGTTTGCCATCGAAACCAATTTGAACATTCTCCTGGTGGTAGATTTTGTAATGCCTGGAAATAAATAAATTGTATCAAATATTATGATAGAGTGTTTCTGGAGGAGTCCATCATATTGTACTAGCTGATTCCTCTCATCAAACTAAAGATAACATTTTATATAGAATTAAATTCAAATTTATTTTATTCAAATATAAATACAATTTTTGTGATAATCAGAAAAAATCATGAATATACTCCCCACATGAACGACCTGTCCATGAGCGGGGAGGAGTCTCTGTAACATACATATGAAAACAAGATTAATCGAAATGAAAACCTAAATCTATATCTATATAATCGAAATACCACTGACTGACTCACTCACTCATTCATCACAGTTTCTCAGGAACCACTCGACCAAAAACGATAAAATTTGGTACACGTATTCAGTAGGGGGACTAGACGCGTGCTAAGAAAGGGTTTCAAAATTTACCCCAAAATGGGCCCAAAATTGAAGATTTTTGAAAATTTAGGTGACAACAATTTCTAGAGAACCATAAGGTCAAATCAGATAAAATTTGGTATTCATGTTAAGTATCGGCCTTGGATGTACCTTGGAAAAAAGTTTCAAAATTAGCCCCAAAATGGGCCCAAAATCGACGATTTTTGAAAAGTTTGGTGATAAACAGCCAAATATTTTGAAATTTGCACTTAACAGATGTCATCAACCTGGCATAATAACATTTCATCATACTCAGTCATATGTTCAATTCTCCCCAAAATCACCTATTTCTGTAAATTTATCTAATCACAATGGAAATTAGTTTGACCCCCCCGGGGGTCCAGGGGGCGGAGCCCCCTGGCTAGACGGTTAAGGCGAGCGAAGCGAGTCTGCCGGCTAGTATAATATAAACTGTTATAAATAATAAATATAATATCAATTTTTAAATTGAATATTTCAACATAATATATATTTTGAATGTGTTGTAATAATAGAGCCTGAGAGACTGTAATAGGTATTTAGTCACACAAAAACATCTTCCAAGGAGTTTACCAAAATTACTCTTTCAAACAAGAACAAGATAAAAAGTGATGGTAAAGAAACAAATAGAATTTGGAAATGATAATGAGAGGGAAATGAAATTTAAATTGTAGTTATAGGAGTGAAAATAATAAGAATAACAAAAATATAAGTCTGACAAAGCTTCTTAAAGCTGCGTCCAGACTGTGAACCCCGTTGCAAGCACGCTCCGTTGCTTATAAAAAGTTGTCATGTATCACTGTCCTTGTGTATCATCGTCCTATCATTGCGTTTATTGTATACTGTTGCAAGATGATGTTACAATCACCTGTTTATGTGCAACGGAGTGATGTTTGCGACCGTGTTCGCGTAAAATTAGGATTGTAATAACTCAAACCAAAATTTGGTTTGAGTTATTACAATCCTAATTTTACGCGAACACGGTCGCAAACATCACTGTAATTGTACAATGTTTTTTCTAAAAACCTTTTTGAGAATTTAATTCTGTAAAAAAGTGTCAAACAATCAAACAGCGTAAAAAAGCCCATATTCCTTGAAATCAGATTTTATTGGATCGAAACACACTAATTCTGCACTCTTCTATTAAATAGAAATCAATCTGTGCAGAATTAGTGTGTTTCGATCCAATAAAATCTGATTTCAAGGAATATGGGCTTTTTTACGCTGTTTGATTGTTTGACACTTTTTTACAGAATTAAATTCTCAAAAAGGTTTTTAGAAAAAACATTGTACAATTAGCAAAGTTAATTCACTTTAAACTTGCATAAACGAGCTTTTTAGGCCATTTTGATATTTCTGGAGATGAATTGGAGTTTAAGAATAAACTTACTTGAGCATTTTAGCATGGGTTGCGAACATCTTAGAGCAATGGCCACATTCATGCGTTTTTAATGGGCTTATTTCAAAGTGATCTGAAGAACCAATCTTTGAGATGCAATCTGGAAATATAAAAAATATATTAGCTTAAACAACCCGTAAGGGTCTCCCCACCACGAAAAGCCATATGAATTTAATTTACTTTAGCTTAAACAAATTCACCATGAGGCTACAAAGCATAATACTATAATAATGTTCACTCAATACGTAAACCTCTGTTGACATTATGAATTTTTCTGTAAGAAGCAATGAATGTGCTGATAAACAATATCCAAATAAATATCCCACAGACCTAGAAAATATTGATAATGTGTCATTTTCCCTCAATGTCAATGTCATAAATATTCTCAACAAAATATTATGGACTAAGCACCCCGATAATTGAGAACAATTTGGTGACTAAAAGGTGGTACCTTAAAATTTAATAAAATAAATGGTACCGTAATCGAATGAAAATATGGAACTTCATTACTGGTAGAATTTAAATGGAGAAATAGTTTCTAAATTTGCAATTGATAAAGTGGTACAAGCTGGCTCTAGTTTAGTGGGACATTTCCAACTTATGCAGCTGCATAGTTTGACTGCCCAAAAAATCAAAAATTGATTTTGAATATAAAATATTGATTTCAGTGATTTTTATAGCAATGTGAAGCTACACCAGTAGCACGCCCAGAAATGACCCAGGGGATCTGGAAGTGAAAACTATTTGAGTTGTCAGTGTGTTCTACCCAGAGTAGGGGAGTCATGGTACCTGTTTCCTAACAAAGTTCAAATTAATAGTGTTAGTACTTGTAGAAAGTGATGAAATCAAAACCAGAAGGAAGGCGACCCCGTGGAAGACCTAGGCAGAGGTGGTGGAACCAGGTTAAGATCGACATGGAGAGACTTGGAGCTACCAAAAGGGATGCAGAGGACCGAAGTAACTGGAGGCGATTTGTTGGTGCGGCTAAATATCAACTTCGATATAGATGGCCCTGGGAGTAAGTAAATAAGTCAGTAAGTACTTGTAGTTACCACAAAGTGCTACAATCTTAGCTGCAGGTGGTTTGTCAGATAGTCCATTAAGTATGTCCACTATAATTTCTCTAGTCTAATTACACAATCTGAATAAATTTACAGTTCACAATGATGAAATACTACATGTATTACCATTAAGTATTAATGAGGTATATGTATTAATGAGGTAAAACAATTGACGCTAGCGAAACATGCGTGGATAGGGCAAAACAGTGGCTTGAAACCGGAATTTGAAGAATTTAATATTGTTTAGATAGTGCATTCACTGCATTGCTGTCAATGAGTAGGCTCGAGGAAACACAGGAACCGGAGCCAATAATTTCTGTCTCTTTCTGTGGTATGACGCATATATTATACTGTAGCTGGGAATCGCTTGATGGCTTGTTTACATTTGTACAGTCTATACTGAAAGTACAGCTCAAGTATTCTGTATGAGTAGAACAGTCATTGGCAACTGCCTTGCGATTAATGACAGCAAGCCTCAATTTGAACAACACCAAATTCATAAATCAGATTAGAGAATCTATTTTTAATTAAAGTTGAGAATCACTCAATTTTCTATTTTCTCTAAAATCGAGTTATTTAAGTGAGTATTTTAATTAAATCTTTGTATAGAAAATGGCTTCAGGGGGGTGCTTGAGCACCCAGAGCACCGCCCTTGGGTGCACTACATCCATACATAGAACATCGCATCGTTCTTAACACCGTCGCATAACATCACTTCGTAACACAGAATCATAACATCATAACATTGCCCCGTAACAGCACACATAAACACAATGTGTAGATGTTACGTGATGGCAGAATTTGTTAAAAAGTAACATCACGTAACATCTATACATTGTGTTTATGTGTGCTGTTACGGGGCAATGTTATGATTCTGTGTTACGAAGTGATGTTATGCGACGGAATTACGATAAAATACGATGTTACGTCTAGATGGAGCTTTACATGCCCGGAAGGGCCTTAATAATTCTGATTTGGCCTAAGCTACCCGTCCAGAACCCTATTAACAAAATTTTGAATGGATTCACCCATTTAGAGTACATTTACTGCTCTACAAGGTATGTGAGCACCCTTTTGCATTAGTCTCTATTTGGATTTGGATTAGGGTTGCCAGATGGTATCCAAAAGGAGGACATGTCCTCCTTTTTTAGTCATTGTCCTCCTGTCCTCCCTCTCCTACCAATTGTCCTCCTTTTCAAAAATTTTGAGGCTTTTAGCTATAATGAATTAGTTCCATAAAAAATTCAACCCAATGGACTGCACAGTAAACGTATCGCAAGAATCTTTAGTGATTCGGATACGGCTAAAAATCTGAAATGTGGCAAAACAAAAACTGAAGCAATAATAAATCAAGCTATTGCTCCACATACTGTAATGGAAATTATTGAAAGTTTGAAGAATATTTCGTGTATATCAACTGCTACAGATGTAAGCAACCATGGTGCAGAAAAGTTGTTCCCCATATTAATTCAGTATTTCAACTATAATGGACAAGGGATAGAGAGGAAAATTCTTGATTTAAAAAGTTTGCCAAATGAAAATTCTAAGTCTGCAGCGTTATTTTAACAAAATATAATTTCAAGGACATGGACTGTGAAATTTTTTTCATTATATATTGAAAGAGGAAACACGTTTGAGAAAAATAGGAAGTTCTGAAAAATATAATGATCAAGTGTCAAGTTGAATTGAACTTTTTTGCATTGAAAATTATACAAGACTATTATTGAAAACATTTTCATGAAACACAGTATAGAAGATATAGGTAAGTTATACAAGAAACATATTATTTACTGTAAAAAAAATTTATGTCCTCCTTTTCTTTCAAAAGTCCTCCTTTTTTGGGCCTGTTTCTCAGGACTACCCTCCTTTTCCATATTCTTATCTGGCAACCCTAATTTGGATGGACCTTCATGGTGCATGGATTGTTTCAATCCAGATCTCTATCCCTATTGTTTCAACAATCAGGATCTATAATCTATTTCTCTCATCAAATAGGTGACATTTTATAATTTGAAAAATTCTTGGATACCGTACTTCAAGACTGATTAAGGGAGTAACGGCTTCTCACCGATCGCGGTGGATCTATGATGGGGCGATCGTGATGTTTGGTTTGGTCACGATTGCGCTTGAAAGGGTAACCGGCGAAAAATAACATGACATTACCATGACATAACATGACAATAATATTATCACTTGCCTTAGGTCCTTACAGTAGGTTTACCATACATTTTTAGCATACACCCACGCACACGTCTCAATACTCATGAGAGCATCATCAGTACGAAAAAAATATGTGAGATCTGAATCGGAATGTTGATAGTTCTTGTCAATTCCAATAATTGGATAAATGATAGTCACAAATTATATAATCTGTAAGTGAGGATTTTGTATCTGACTTTTCCATGATGAAATACTTGATGAACAATCTATTGTCAAAACTGACACTGTATTTCTATACGATTTTATATGATTTTCATTCACTTATACTGGAGGGATGCATTTTACTTCTAAAGAGAAGCTTCATCCGCCTCTCCAGCCAGGATCTCCAGTATAAGTGAGTGAAAATCATATATTAAATAGAAATACAGTGTCAGTTTTGATATTAGATTCTGTATCATCCAATGCATTATTTATTGTACATTATATACAAATTTATTGGTATTTTCCCCTGGAAAGAAAGTATCTTCCCCCGGGAAGAATATTCACAGTATTTGCTCGTACAGCATACAATTTGTTTCTCTAAAGAAAAAAATCAATTTCTATAACACTATTCGCTTTGCTTGGATCGGTCTTGTAAATGAATAACCTTCATGCAACGGAAACGACGTAGAGATAACATCATAAAGTAAATTAGTCTACATTAAATTGTTAAGAAAGTCTACTAATTGAAATAATAATGAAACTTTCTAATTGACAAAAATCTCGTTTCAATACATGCTGTATAAAGCATAAACAAATATTGGACGTGGAGGTTATTGGCTAACTGTAAATATTGTTGATCGAAGCCTAACCTTCTTTTGAAGCGTCTCCCTCCATGGCGTTTTCTGATGGTTCAATATCTTCAACAGCAATAACTTCTTCTTCCCGTAAATCATTCTGTGATAGATCATCAACAAAAAACAGTTCATCTTTGAAACCAAATGAAAATTCTTCCACTATTGCCATTTTTACCGTTACAAAATTCTGTTTTTCATTAGGCCGACGCCAAACAAAACAAAACACTTTCACTTGTTATGCTTGCTTGATCCGTCTTCGTCTCTTCGTTGCCGTTATGATATTACCGTACGTCGGCCATTTTCTACCACTTCTATTCAAACATGGAGCATTACAATTTTTTCTCTACATTTATTATTGCAGTTTTTTCTCTATATGTATATTACATATTTATTTATTATCTTTTAATATATTTACAGCTCTATGCATTCAAATAATAAATAATGTTTGTAGCTTCCTTTAGCGAACTATACACAGTAGCCTACCGGTACCGTACTCAATATAAAATTTCACACTTACACTAAATTTTCAGTTTTAGGCTAGTTGCAGTAGCGGCAAGTTAATTAAATTTATCAATCAATAATTAAGTTTTCGATAAAATTGATTAGATTTGGAAGATAAATTAATACAAAATGAACTAAAAAAATTGGGAGAAGGCATTTTCACATTATAACACTTTATTACTTCAAGCATTTAACACTTACTAGGCTATATTGTCCCAACACTACTTTTATAATAATTTTCGAAGCCGAATTCAGTGCTAAAAAAGCTTGAAAACGCCTATAATGCCATATCAAAATTTACCCTATTTAATTATGGGGGGGGGGGGTTTATTCCATGCTTGGAAACCCCAAACATTTCATGGAGAAATTCCAAAATTTCTTTTTGGAAGAGTTGACAACACTAAACATGCCGTGTTGCTTAGTCTACAATAACCAGAATTATTCTGATGCTAGCAATCAGTTATATTGTCACCGCAGTCAAATGATAGTTTTTTTGCAACTCAGAATTTTTTTCAAGCCATCCAATTTCATGGCGTGAAGCATGGATTGTCATCTGTGGCGAATCCAAAGGTGGGTGATGGGGATGTATCCCCCGGAAATTTTGAGCCGATACTGCAATAAAGCTCTATCTGTACTTTTATGGGGATAACGAATTTTTTGAGGTAATATCCCCCCCAACATATTTTCAATTTATTATTTCTAATATAAAAAAATGAAATAAAACGAATGATACAGGCGAGCAAATTTACTTGGTAGTAGGACCTGGGAAATCTGAGGTCTGATAAAAGAGGTTCTACTGCAACCTTTAGGGAACGTTAACTGTTATGTTACCGAATCGGCTACCCCGGAATTACAACATCCTTCAGCAACATGTGATATTACAAAAGAAAAAACTTGAGGAGTAGGCGAGCCCAATCTTGCTATTCATAGCACAGATCTGCAATAGGTTGAGTTCATGGGAGCCTTCCGTTTACCGATAAATGATAAAATAAATATTTCAATATAATTTTATATGTTAAATTTCATTTACCGGTAATGAAATAAATATTATGAAATTTGACACTGAAAAATTTGAACCAATTTGACTAAGGTATCTGATTGTTCTATTAAAATTCGTAGACGTTCAAAAATTTGAATAGACCAATCAGACGCCTTAGTTTCTGGTAAAACTCCATTCACCGTTAAACGGTAGGCCTCCCATGAACTCAACCATTGAGATCAAAATACCAATCCAGTCAGCTTTGTATTGATAAGAGCAATTCCTGGGTTGAAATCTAGTTTTTTCAAAATATAAATTTTAAAATGTAAAAAATGTTATGGAAGAATTGACAATTTATCTAACTGACAAATATATAGAAAATAATTTATTAATTTCGAATTCCCCAGAGTGCTGTAATTAAACTGAAGACTTCCGCAATGTCGGATGTTGACAACAGCATTGAATAGCTGATGAAAATCGATGAACCCTACTTTACAAAAATATTTTTGTTATTCAATGCTTTTGTCAACATCCGCCTCAGTCTGCATTATAATTGGTAGCAATTTGAGGAATTCGAAGTTAATAAATTATATTCTAAAATGCCTTTCAAGTTAATTTTTTTTTTTGAGGATGAAGCCCACATAGGTCTTGGACTTGTGCGTGGGTAATGAGTAGGATGATGGTGATTGATGAGTTGGACCTACAGTTTTAGGTGGGTTCCGAACCACCGGGAAGTGATTTTACAGCAGAGAACAGTGTCTTTTTTGCTGGC
The DNA here is from genome assembly GCA_948455865.1 of Conomelus anceps. Lineage (NCBI taxonomy): Eukaryota > Metazoa > Arthropoda > Insecta > Hemiptera > Delphacidae > Conomelus > Conomelus anceps. The sequence goes on from OX418221.1 coordinate 6,243,746, forward strand.
CAATCTAATCTAATCTAATTTAGATCAAATGGTTGTTGTCACTGTAAGAAACAAACTCTGCTGTTATTATGAATTTATAGAATTATTCATGACTAGTTTTGAAAGCATTTTCAATTAGTTGGTTTTAAAGGAAATGACAATTTATGAAACTGACAAATAAATAGAACATAATTTATTGAAGTGCTATTAATTCATACTGAAGACTTCCGCAATGGCAGATGTTGACAACAGCATTAAATAGCTCATGCAAATCGATTAACGCTACTACACAAAAATGTATTAACTTGTGATATATGAGCTGACATGGCCAAGTCAAAAATGAACGCTGCTATACAGAAGGGTCACTGTAGACTAGTGGTTGAGACGCCTTACCAGCAATTGGGAGACCCGTGGTACGATTCCCGGCGGTGACTGATATTTTTGTGTGGAAGCGTTCATCAATTTCCATCAGCTATTCAATGCTGTAGTCAATATCGAAGTCTTCATTCTTTCTTATAGCACTTTGAGGAATTCGAAATTAATAAATTATGTTTTAAAATGTCTTACAAGTTAATTTAAATCAAATGGTTGTTGTCACTGTCAGAAACGAATTTATTCACAATTCAAAAAATAAAAATAAAAATGCAATCATGTGAACAGTTATGAATAAATAACTTACTGTTAACAGGTAGTATAATGTTAGAGGTTTTGGGAGGAATGGTTGTCAAGATTCCATTGAAAAATCTTTTGAGGAGATTATGAGAATAAAAAAATAATGTCCCTGACAGTTGTCTTGAGGCTGATAGTTCATTTCTTCTTTTGCGGCGCTGTCACATTGAACTTGAAAAATATGATGTCTCCGTCCTCCACAACGTAGTTACGGCCCTGTTGTCTGTATTTGCCGGCACTCTAGCAATAGAAAATCATAGAACAAAATCAGTAAATTTTCTTCAAGCTGTGTGCAGGGTTTTTGGTCATAATTTTTAGGAAGTTTTTTGTATTATATACTATTAAGGTTTTAAAATGATAAAAATTGCTGTGAAAAACATTTTTTTTCATCAATTATCTTATGAAATATTGAGGGTCATGAGTTATTTTAAACTTTTGATAATTTTTTCAACTAAACGTTACCCTAGCAACGTGACTCTTTGGGGAGTAATAATAATACATTTTATTTCAAGCTACAGTAAATTTTTTCAAAGTAATTTTTTGATAGAAATAAGAATATATCATTTTACACCCAAAGTAAAATGTATTTGGAAAATGGTAACTTGCCCCAAGGTATAAAAAGTATCAAACGTTTAAAATAACTGCTAGGTGAGATCAATTGCCCCCCAAAAAGCGAAAAATTTCAACTTTGTACCACCATATTTCACAAAATGATTTATGAAAAAATCTCTCGGCAATAGATATCGTTTCAAAGCTCTAATAACATCAAATACAAGAAACTTCGAAAAAATGACAAAAAACCCTGTGCATAGCATTAAGCAAGAGTAATTGGGCGAGTTTACTAGCCGGTGATTTTAAAAGCTAGCGAGTGAAATAGTGGTCTTGTACACACAAACCGCTCAACAATATTGGTAAACCTTATATGGCAACCGCAGTTAGTTGGAGAGCTTGTCTCAGAAAAGACTTAGAATGGCTGCTACTCCTGTGATCACGAGTTCGAATCTCGTTCAGCCTTGGATATTTATTTTCTCCAAAATACTCCAAAAGTTTGTCCGATATGTCAACTCATTTTTGGCAGTGCGCAGAAACACATTTTATTTGTCTACACAGCGTTTCAAGCGGTTTTACTAAGAACTGGTCATCCTTCACATGAAGAAACATGTTGTAAGAACAGCTCACAGTATAGAGTAATAGACATTAGTAGAGTGATGACACGCGCGAGAACTGCCAAGAATGAGTTGACAAGTTATACTTATCACTACAAATCATATCTATCAACAAAAAGGTGGAATATAGAAATAAAAGCTAGTTTCTTCACGATAAGACCATGGTTGAGATCAGGGGAGCCTTACCGTTTGTCGTTGAATAAGGCGTCTGGTCTATTTAAGTTTTTAGACGTCTACGAATTTCAATGGACCAATCACACGACTTAGTTTCCGGAAAAAAACAATTTTCCGGTAGATGGTAAGGCTCCCATGAACTCAACGAATTACGTTCAGCTGATGACCTTCACATAATTTTGAGACTTGGGCGTGGGTAATGAGGTGAATTATGATTAATAAATTCCCGACTGGAAGGGGAATCAAACCCATGACTTGAGTAACATTTCTGCAGTTTATAACACAGACCGTGGATGAGAATTCATCTATAATGTGGGAAAAATGTCAGGTTAGGTTAGGTCAACAATTATTACCTTGCACGCAGCTTCCGATCCTTCCTCTTTGAAATCATCGTAATGCATTACTTCCGCCATGATGAAACCTCTTTCAAAATCTGTGTGAATTTTCCCGGCAGCTTGTGGTGCTTTTGTACCTTTCTATAAATTAATTTAAAAAAGTATCAATCACTTCATTGAAAACTCAGCTCAACAATAATAAATTAGCATTGAACATGTTCACAAAATATCACTTGCATACTAATTTGCGCATGATTGATGGGGGTTTAAAAGAAGCTATACCCTATTAATGAATAAATTATCTATTCTTCTGGAGATCTCAATAGCTACCACATTTGTCCGTTTATCAAATTACATATTTTTAAAATATTTCTTCTTATTTTTTCCATTGTATTACCAATTAGAAAATCAAATAAAAAATAGCTTTATTCCACAAATCATAGAAAGAAACACAATAGCACAGAAAAAAGAAAACATTTTTAAATAACAATTAGCTTTTAAACTTAATAAAAGTAACTTAATGGAATGAGCCTACGTGGGCAACTACGGCCTGTACGTAGACTTGAGTAGAAATAATTTGGATAGATATAACGGAATTGGACAGACAGTGGAGTCCACTGGATTTAAGACGGATGAAGAGAATGCTGTAAGATATATGAGAATAGAGTTCTTATTTCTAACATCGACTTGAAACATCAATTTTTTCAGTCTTTTTTTAAATAGGAAGAGTAGCAGATGTAAAAATATTATCCTGTGAAAAATAATTCCGATTCCAATTATTAAATAATTGTATGTAACAAAATCATTATAACACTAGGGATAATCTAAATAAAATACTTCGAAAGATTAGAAAATAACAAAATACTGTAATCAAATGAATAGTGTCCTATAGAAAGTAGTCTGCATGGGCGATTGCCAGTGCGCAAGCTATAGTTGAAGGCGAAGATGAGCTCTATGGACATTACAAGTGATTAAATCACTCATATTGATTGAATCAATAATTTTATACTTTACTTTTATTAATTTAAATTGTGAATAGAAAGAATAAAACAGTAATTCGAACTAAAAATATTTTTTAAAATATGCAATTTCACAAATGGACAAAAGTGGAAATTAAAGAGATCTCTAGCACCTATATCCCTATTATATATGTATAATAATTCATTATATAAACATCTTCATGCTGTCCTCCGTGACGAAACTCTAGCGCTCGATGCGCCAAAAATGAATCACTGCCTCAATGGAGCATGATGACAGATACTGTTTATATGATAGTTTTGAATGCAATATGAATTTAACCCCTACATGTTGATTTATGATCAACTAATATAGAATTCTATTGGAAATGATATCAAAGATTCAAATTACATAGCTGGCTCGATTGAAAATTTAGTTACTTCATTAAATTGAAATATAGTTATTTTCGTATTAAAATATAGGGTGCCTCTAGACTCTCGGTAGCATGTATTTCCTCTTCTGATTGGATTATGAGTGATTAACATTCCGGCTCAGGTGTTCTGGTGGATTATTTTTTCTTTTCACTTTATTTCTACTGTAATTATATTTCTACTGTGTTTATCCGATAACTGTTATTTTCTGTAATGGCATTAGATAAATAACAATTTATGTTGTATAAGTTTAATATTTATTCTATTATTCTATACTCATCTAAAAGGACTGAAAGAACCGCTCCCGCACACAGACGCTATAGTCTATGTGGGATCTATCATTCATTGTAAGACCATGATGTATTATAAATATGTACTATGTGAATAAATAAAAAAATTGGATTGAAATGGTATTGTAACAGGTTTTTTAAAAGAGAAAAAAATTACAATTATGAGAATAAATATTTAAACGATTCTGAATTGTACCTGAATAGTCCAAGCCTTGACTTCATCAGCTCCAGCAGTGAAAAAGTACTGTAGACGTAACGCCTTGTATCCTTGAATGATTATTTTATCCAGAGCACTGAAAATCCAAAAAGAATAGAATGAGTAAGCGACTAATTTAATACAACTATTTTAAAATGCAATATTGATGGATGCAGTGTGTGTTATGAATTTAAAAGTGATGGACATTTTTATACTTGAACGAATTTGAAACATTCTATTCTATAGTCGTCATCCTCGAGTGGACTGTTTGTTAATATTGTTATGGGTTCTATGTCTAAAATAACGCTGGCAACACTTAAATTTATCACTCGCACTTTATTAACACAAATAATTCACAACTCACACTGTTCAGTTATTTCTTACACAAAATAATGAAATCAGAACAGATAAATTGATAATGTTCAGCTAATAAAGATTTTGCTATACTACTGTTCAAAAATCAATCACTAAATGTCAAAAGGCCGATCTAATATTAAATAATAACTCTACAATAAACTGTCCAATAACATTCAAAAAAGAAACGTCGAGGAAGAACCATTAACTCACGTAGCACAAGTCCATAATACAGTCATAGGTAAAAGAATTATCACTATAGAACTGTCAAGAGAATTATCACTACAGACAACGAAAGTTCATTGCATGGTTTGTAATAGCGCCAACGGGATTTCACTGTCTGTATTAACGCGAACTGTCACTACTGCCACTTATCAACGGAGAACAATAACTGAACTACTTAACTGTCACACCTGTTTATCATGACAAATTACAAAGACAAGACTGAACTAATTTACAAAAGTGTCCCTCTATTTATATGATTCTCCATAATTGAGATATCTCTCGACTTTTCTATCAACTTCTAAATAAACAGAAAAAGGACACACACTTTCCATAATATTCGATAAGACTCCATTAATTTCTAATCAAACAACTAGATCATTCTACAAAGGTCCAAGTAAACACCATAAAAGTGTCAAAAGCAGAGTAATTAATTTTTTGAAGTAAACATTTACATAGCAGATAACACCGAGAACCTCTGTTCCTTCTTCCTCTCTATTCACTCCAATTTGATCTTTGCTACAATATTATAAAGACAAGCAGAAGATAGCGATGCATGAGTAACCATGTTTGCACTAGCTTAGCAGTGCACAATGGTCTGATGCCCGTAAAATAAACAAATCGTCGTTCATTGTTTCTCTATTTGTCTCCTCGCTCTTGCTCACTCTCATGTTGAATGTGGAACTAGATAGCTATGCTATTCTACTCTGTTCTGGAATTAACTGTGTAAACAAGGACATTAACAGTGGCACTGGATTTTTCTATGGAAGCAATATCTATAATAAATGTATGAATATTAACTTTAATTTACAATTTTCATTATACTCATCGATAGTACCGGACGCGTTCACGACTTGAGTCCCATCTTCAGCGAACAAGAATACAAATTGAATTTTAACAGAATTTATTAATTTCGAATTCCTTTAATTGCTATCAGTTTATACTGAAGACTTCCGCAATGGCGGATATTGACAACAGTATTTAATAGCTGATATAAAAATGAATGCTACTGTGCAGAAAGGTCTCCTTAGTCTAGTGGTTAAGGCGCCCGACCGGCAATTGGGAGGTCCGTGGTTCGATTCCCGGTGGTGACTTCCATTGCGGAAGTCTTCAGTATAAACTGATAGCAATTAAAGGAATTCGAAATTAATAAATTCTGTTTAAGTAAATTTGTCAGTTTGTTCAATTGTCAGTAACTTCGAACTAACTTGTGAATTTTAACGTTTATATATTGGACAAAACAATTGTTTTAACACAATTCAACACTTTTAATTTAAACACTAAACATTTTTTTAACATAATTTAAATACAGAATGTCAGTTTTTTTAAACACTTGAGCTCATGATACCCCCAATTTTCAATAGATCTTCAACAGTGAAAACATACATTTAGAAAAAAAAAATGATTTCTTCCTGCACCAATAGTCCCTTGTTAAAGATGGTCAGAGTCGATTATTTTTTATTGCTGATGCTCCCCACATGAGTGCGAGACTTGTGCGTGGGTAATGAGGTGAATGAAGGTCGCTGAAGCGACAGTAAGCCGAAGTTGCGACGCCTCAACCAACTGCGCTTTATTCCACTTGGAAGAAAAGTAATTAAAAAATATTAGAAAAATTTTCTACTCATATTCCGTACCTGGTGACTTTGTTTTCCTCAAGGAATTTCTCTTTTTCGCCATCAAGCATCTCTGTGAGTTTATTTTCGAGCACGCCAGAGAAAGGTACAATGTTTGATCCGGGATCGTTCTTGTCAACCCATTCCTTGATTTTGATCAACCTAAATTACAATAAAATACAAGATCTTAGATTTACAACATTCAAAATTTTGAACAACAATTATTTTCAAAATGCAATCACAATGTATATTGCCACAACTTTACAACACAATAATTTAAAGGTTACAAATTAACATAAAGGAAATAAAAGAAATGCATAATAATATGATACTTATGATATAGTAATATAATTTTATCTACGTCCATATCTATGACCGGGTAATTTAATTTAATGTATACATTACAGTTTCACAATTGATGCCAAAATAGCTGTCTTTTCGAAATGCTTTTTGAAACCCGTTGTATAATGAGCTCATTATAGTACAGGTTCTACATTATAACACGGGTTCTGGACCAATCAGAAGCATTTTTGATGGAATCAATATCGTAATTCAATATTGTGAAACTATCAGCTGATTTGATCAAACTGCTACACCAGCTGCTTTAACCTAACAATCTACTATAACTTCTTGTATTTGAGATGAGAGGTTAGGTATCTCTGACAGTCACAGGTAAAATGAAATTGTTTTAATTAAATGTATACTAGTGGTCGTAGATAAAATAGTGTATGCAACGATTTTATTTGGCCATTAAAGCACTCGTGAGATATTTATAACACTCGCATTCGCTCGTGTTATAACTTACATCTAACTCGTGCTTTAATAAGGGTCAAAATAAAATCGTTGCATAAACTACTATTATATAATACTGCAGAATGCCTTTAGAAATTGGAAACACCAGCAGAGAAAATAACACGAAGCAAGTAGAATGTATATTTATTTCTAAAAACATAGAAACAAATAATAGAATATTTCACAATTCGTTATATATGTTATATATAAATTAATTCTACGACTGTAACTTTACTGAATATCACAGAATTCCTGCTAAAAAACAAAATACAGTGAGTGATAAGACGTCGGAACCATAAGTCTAGTATAATTACAATTAACTACAACATTTTTGGAAGGACCCAAAAATCATAAGCACTTCAATTCAATTACGATGGCAATCATCTAATTATCGTTGCTTGTGTGATATAATGATGTACGCTAGATAATTACATGTAAACTAAATTACAAGTGTTGTGTATACTTGGTGAATGTGCTAGAGTAATACCTGTACATTGAATCTTAATTCAAACACAATTTGAAGTGAGGGTTTAGATTATATTTGATTGCTGTGCTATGAAACGTGTTGTTACTAAGCACTAACTCGCTTACAAATCCACAGATACTAGATTGAACACAACAAAAAGTACCCAACTCGCTCACAAATCCAAAGATACTGGAATGTAAGCACATGGAAGACAGCCTCGAATAAATTCTAATGTATTATATAAAAATGACAGTTAAAATTTAGCATAAATCATTAAAATAAACAAAAAACAACATCCCTACCATTTGTTTTTCTTTCTAATGTAGTCTTTTTCCGATAGATTCACTAGGTACATGCATGGTTTCGTTGTCAGGAACGTATGCCTATTGAGAACTTCCATCTGTGAATGTGAAGGAATATTAGAATAAATTAAGATGAGTACAAGAGAAAATGAAAATCGTAGACGTTAGAGAAAAAATTAGTTTATATAGTTTATATAATATATATTTATATCTAGTTTATATAAGTTTTTATATAGTTTATAGAAAATTTCTTTAAAACTCATCAAGAATCGAATAGCACTTTGCAAATAACTATTAGTGTAGATCAACATTTTTACAGGATATGCACTCAAAATTCCAGACATTGACAAACAATTCAATCAACAACAAAGTTTGAAAATGCTTTTCTCAAAAACATTCAAACTTAGTCCTATCTTTCAAAAATTATTAGTCATAGATTATTATAAGTCTTAACTTTTTAAGTGAATTCAACGACTTGCAGTCAAATTTTCTTTAAGAATAAGTAGAATTTACTTACTCTGTAGGCCGAAAGTTTTCGAATCTTTGAGATCCATTTTCCGAGGCGTTCTAAGTTCTAAGTTCGGCCTCTGAAAATGGATCTCAAAAATTTTAAAACGTCCGGCCTACAGAGTAAGTAAATTCTACTTATTCTTAAAGAAAATTTGACTACAAGTCGTTGAATTCACTTAAAAAGTTAATATTAACAACGCAGTTCGTCATGGAAAAAGAAATCCAAGAAAGTCATTATACATCAGACTGTGAAGAGATTATCCCATAACTCTCAGACGTAAACTCTGTTTTAAAAGATACGTTATGTACTTGATTTATTTGACATTAAACTACAGCTCACACAGGATAAAAACTACAGAATAAATAAAATAGAATAATTTAAAATAGAATAAACAGAATAAATAAAATAGAATAATTTAAAATAGAATAAACAGAATAAATAAAATAGAATAAACAGAATAAATAAAATAGAATATACTTGGTGAATGTGCTAGAGTAATACCTGTACATTGAATCTTAATTCAAACACAGTGAGGGTTTAGATTATATTTGATTGTTGTGCTATGAAACGTGTTGTTACTAAGCACTAACTCGCTTACAAATCCACAGATACTAGATTGAACACAACATAAAGTACCCAACTCGCTCACAAATCCAAAGATACTGGAATGTAAGCACATGGAAGACAGTCTCAAATAAATACTAATGTATTATATAAAAATGACAGTTAAAATTTAGCATAAATCATTAAAATAAACAAAAAACAACATCCCTACTAATAATTTAAAATAGAATAAATAAAAAATAATAGGCCTAATTTATTTATTAATTAGTATATGAATATTTTGATAAAGGCATGGTTTTTAGGTGGTGGAGGTGACCTGTTTCAAAATAAGGATTGCATTATTTCAATTTTAAACCAGCATATCTCACAACCAAAAATAAAATAAAATAATTTATTATCCGAATATTACTCATTTTCTTTAAAATATACGGCTACTAACACATTTAACTAGAGATTAATCTTAAGAATAATCTATATTTGAAGTGATGAAAATTTGAGATAACTAAAAATAGTTTTTCCTACAGTGACCCGAAAAAGTGCCCATTTTTGCACTAACTGTAGCACGCAAAATAGTCTATTCCTTCACCAGTGCGGGAAAGTAAATTACAGTGCGGGAATAGCTATTTGTGTAACTAGAGTGCAAAATAGCGTTTTTCTGCGTCGAGAGAAACAGTTTTTTTCACGAGCCGAAGGCGAGTGAAAAAAGTTTCTCGAGTGCAGAAACAATACTTTGCACTCGTATTACACATTAAATTTTTCCTACAGTAATGTATAAAGTAATTCAAACAGAACAAAACAGGGCATACATAACCTGAAAATTCCTCACATAACCTATCTTCGAATCAAATCGATTTCATCAACAACAACTACAACAACTATTCATAGCTGAAGCAGAGTAGCCAACCTATTTTTGAATGCAGAATAGGGAACCTGTGTATTACATGCTCACTATTTTGTGTTGTTAGGTTGCAAATTTGGAGTGCGGAAAAGTACATTCCCGCACTGCAATTTACTTTCCCGCACTGGTGCAGGAATAGACTATTTTGCGTACTTCAGTTAGTGCAAAAATAGGCACTTTTTCGGGTCACTGTAGGAAAAATACTTTTCCGCACTCCAAATTTGCAACCTAACAACACAAAATAGTGTGCATGTAATACGCAGGTTCCCTATTCTGCATTCAAAAATAGGTTGGCTACTCTGCTTCAGCTGTGAAATAGTTGTTGTAGTTGTTGTTGATGAAATCGATTTGATTCGAAGATAGGTTATGTGAGGAATTTTTAGGTTATGTATGCCCTGTTTTGTTCTGTTTAAATTACTTTATACATTACTGTAGGAAAAATTTAATGTGTAATTCGAGCACAAAGTATTGTTTCTGCACTCGAGAAACGTTTTTCACTCGCCTTTGGCTCGTGAAAAAAACTGTTTCCCTCGATGCAGAAAAACGCTGCTTTGCACTCTAGTAACACAATAGCTATTTGTGTAACTAGAGTGCAAAATAGCGTTTTTCTGCATCGAGAGAAACAGTTTTTTTCACGAGCCGAAGGCGAGTGAAAAAAGTTTCTCGAGTGCAGAAACAATACTTTGCACTCGTATTACACATTAAATTTTTCCTACAGTAATGTATAAAGTAATTTAAAGAAAACAAAACAGGACATACATAACCTGACAATTCCTCACATAACCTATCTTCGAATCAAATCGATTTCAACAACAACTACAACAACTATTTCACAGCTGAAGCAGAGTAGCCAACCTATTTTTGAATGCAGAATAGGGAACCTGCGTATTACATGCTCACTATTTTGTGTTGTTAGGTTGCAAATTTGGAGTGCGGAAAAGTACATTCCCGCACTGCAATTTACTTTCCCGCACTGGTGCAGGAATAGACTATTTTGCGTGCTACAGTTAGTGCAAAAATAGGCACTTTTTCGGGTCACTGTAGGAAAATAGCTATTACGTCTTGTGTAATACTTTGCAATAATGCACGAATTCTAGTTATCAACAAAATGCTGATGATATGAATCATGTTGATACTCTCTTACCATAAATAACGATATTGTTATGGCGCTCCCTGTGCTGGAACTGAGTAAGCAACAATATAGATATATACTGAATTTATTAAAAATATCCCAATATCAAAATTATTGATATAGATATCAATATAAAAAATAATATTGTTTACCTCCACGGTAGTCCATTCTCCAAAACGAATCTGTGTTTTTTCTTCAACAAGAAGGTTCTTAGTTTTCACAAGCAGATCCTAAAAAAGAAATTCAACAAAAAATTATTGTAAGAAATATACATAGTAAAATAAAAAAATAATATTAACTTTTTATTGTAAATAAAACGAATTACAGTCAATTTTAATTGTGAATAAATAATATTGACCAAAGTTTTCACAATTAAAATTGACAACAAATTGTTAAATTTACAATAAAAAGTTAATATTAACAACGTAGATCGTTATGGAACAAGAAAGCCAAGAAAAAATTAGTGTTATTGTAAGATGCATTCTATTTTTGGTTGGTGTTGCAGTTGAAGCACTAATTTTTACCTTCAAGAAACTAAAAATTGAATCATTATACGACTTTCTAATTTCTTCCAAACAGATAATGCCCTAATGAGTTTTCAAACTTGTGCGTGGGTAATTAGGTGGATGAATACACAAAGCTGAACGAAATTCGAAATCATGACCACAGAAGTAGCAGCCGGCCAGAGTCTTATCATAAACAAACCACCTTATCATACGCTGACTACGCTACTGTGGCTGTATAATATATAATTCTATACTGCTAGATTTTAACGCTTTCAATTATTGCCCAGAAAATTAACTGCCATATTTTCACTGTTTTAAGTTGATTGGAAACCCAGAATCCCAGGAATAAGATTGAAATTGACTAGTTCCTATTCTTGAACATCTGTCACCAATAGGAGGATAGAGCTAAAGGTACAAGTTCTACGCTTATTAAATTGCTAATAGATTGTTAAGGCAATCAATTTCGCATCCAATTCTACATTTTAATTAATAACATTCTCGATGTAACATCATAATAACATTAGCACTAAATTTGTTAAATTAAGCCTTCTATTAAAATACAGTCATACAGTAAAAATATTCTACATAACAAAAAAGTATTGTTTAAAGTATTAGTACATTGCATTAAGTACATTAACTGAAGTATAAAGTATTAGTATATTAAATAGAGTATTGTATTAAAAAGTATTGTTTATTGTACACAACCACTTTCTATGTAAGTGGGAAGTGATTTTGCAATACTGCACTAAATATTGTATTATATTGTTATGGGTTCTATGTCTAAAATAACGCTGGCAACACTTAAATTTATCACTTGCACTTTATTTACACATATAATCCACAACTCACACTGTTCAGTAATTTATTACAGAAAAATAAGCAATTAAAAAACAGATAAACGAGTTTTCAATATTAACATACAAAAATCAATCACTAAATGTCAAAAGGCCGATCTAATATTAAATAATAACTGTACAATAAACTGTCCAATAATATTCAAAAAGAAACGTCGAGGAAGAACAATTAACAATTAATTAGAGTGCTCCGTTCTGGCAGTGAGGCTGCTGCAACAGGTATAGATTTTTTTGGGGTGTCTGCAGTGGCATTTAGGAGAGTGCTTAAGCGGTTGGATTTGTAATGGTCCTACTTACTCCTCTGTGTCTCACTCTTGGGCCAATTGCTCCTTTGTTATTTTGTTTTGTGCATATATTTCATGATTGTCTTGCCGTTTTTCTTTTGTTCTTTTCCTGTGATCTATTGTGTTGTCCAATTTTTACTCAGTGTTGTCTTCTATAGTAGTTGTTAGTTTATAGTTTTATTTTCTTGTGTTGTCCAATTTTTACTCAGTGTTGTCTTCTATAGTTGTTAGTCTATAGTTTTATTTTCTTGTGTTGTCCAATTTTTACTCAGTGTTGTCTTCTATAGTTGTTAGTCTATAGTTTTATTATTTTTGTTGATCTTATATTATTCATATTGTTATTTATAATTAATGTTTGATTATTGTCACTCTGTATTATTTTTGTATAATTGGTGTGTACCGTTGGTTTAATAAATAAATAAATAAACTTACGTAGAACTAGTCCGTAATACAGTAATAGGTAAAAGAATTATCACTATAGAACTGTCAAAAGAATTATCACTACTGACAACAAAAGTTCATTAGATGGTTTGTAATAGCGCCAACGGGATTGCACTGTCTGTATTAACGGGAACTGTCACTACCGCCACTTATCAACGTAGAACAACAACTGAAAAACTGAACTAATTTACAAACGTCTCCCTCTATTTATATAATTTTCCAAAATTGAGATATCTCTCGATTTTTCTATCAACTTCTACTGAATTCTAAAATAAACAATGAAAGACCTTCACGCCTTCCACATTATTCGATAAGACTCCATTAGTTTCTAATCAAACAACTAGATCTAGAAAATTCTACAAAGGTCCAAGTAAACACCATAAAAGTGTCAAAAGCAGAGTAATTAATTGCTTAGAAGTAAACATTTACACAGCAGATAACACCGAAACCACCGTTCCTTCTTTCTCTCAATTTTCACTAAAGTATAAAAGGTATAATATAAAGTATTAGTATTGTAGCGAATATGAAATTGGAGTAAATAGAGAGAAAGAAGGCACAGTGGTTCTTGGCATTATCTGCTATGTAAATGTTTACTTTTAAGCAATTAATTACTCTGCTTTTGACACTTTTATGGTGTTGACTTGGTAATTTGTAGAATGTTCTAGTTGTTTGATTAGAAATTGATGGAGTCTTATCGAATATTGTGGAAAGTTCGAGTTTCCTTGATTTATTTACTTAGAAGTTGGTAGAGAAATCTAGAGATATCTCAATTATGATAAAGTATATAAATAGAGGAAGTCTCTTGTAAATGAGTTCAGTCTTGTTTGTAATTCGTCATGATAAACAAGTGTGACAGTTAAGTAGTTCAGTTATTGTTCTATGTTGATAAGTGGCAGTAGTGTAGGAAAAGCTCATATGCTGAACTGAACATAGTGACATATGTGAACTCAACATAATTATCATATGTTGAATCAATATATTTAGAAAATAACAAACTCAGAAAGTTAGTCTATGAAATAGTCTCGTTGTAAGTAGGACAAATAAAAATATTATTTGTTGATTCATGAAGTTAAATAATTTCTATGAATAATTCCTACAATTTTGGGGGCTCGTCCAGGATGAATTGAGCTATTTCATCCAGAGAGTTGTTTTTGGGATTGAAGAATTATTTCATCCAAGGAAAGTTGTTCCGATATTGATGAACGGGATGAATTGAGTTATTTCATCCAGAGAGTTTTCAGGATTGAAGAAAATACATTGGATACAGTATTTCGGTGAGTATTATTATTAATACTTGAACACATACTTATTATGGCATTTTTGGCAAGAACTAGGAAGGCTGATCTGTTAGTATTGGCACAGGAGTTGGATGTTACTTTACCTAGCAACCCTAAAGTGCCACAGATATGTTCACTTATGATATGACAAAACTATGATGAGGAATTCATTGAAAATTTGTTAATAAACATAACAGAAGAAAGAGTTGAAAGAGAAAAAAAAGAAAGAGAAGAAAGAGTTGAAAGAGTTGAAAGAGAAAGAGAAAGAGAAGAAAGAGAAAGAGAAGAAAGAATTGAGAAAGAAAGGTTAGAAAAGGAATATCTTTTAGAACTCAAGAAATTAGAAATTGAGGCTAATAAAAATAATGGTACAGTTTATGACAATGATGAAAGGAAAAACCTTATGAAAATGATCGTTCGTTATGATTCAAGTGTGGATATTAGCACATATTTAATCATGTTTGAAAGACAAATAAGTAAAGTGAATGTGCCTAGGGAGAAATGGGTTACCTACTTATTAGGGCTTCTCCCTTTAGAGATTGGAAACTTAATTACTCGAGAGCCTAATGATTTGGCAGACAACTACGACCATATTAAGGCATTATTACTTAAAAGATTCAAGCTAAGTCCAGAACAGTTCCGCCAAAACTTCTGTTCTTCGAGAAAAAATGAATCTGAGACATGGCGAGATTTTGCATTGAACTTGAATGACTTGTTAAGTGAGTGGATTAATGGAATGGATGTGTTAGATTATGAAGATCTTAAAGAGCTTATGGTTGTTGATCAGGTTAGACGAAAGATACCAAAGGAATTAAAAGAACATTTTATTGATGATCTTCCAAAGTTTAAAAAAATTGACAATTTTGTCAACAAACTGGATGAATATGAAGCAGTACGGCACAATTTGAGGAATGATGTTAATCAACAAAATAAAGCTGAACAACTGAACACAAATAGATTCAAAGAGGTCAACAAACAAACTAAATCTTTCCCTGAAAGAAAACAAAATTATCCAAAATCAAACCTGAAATGTTTTAAGTGCAACGAAGTCGGTCACAAGTCAATAAATTGTGGAAAAAAAAGAGAATTAACAAGTTTTGGAAATAGGTCGCATGAAAGTAGTGGCAATCAGAAAGAGGTTAATGAAATTGAGGTTAATCATTACACAAACAATGAAAAGGTTTACTCTAATGTCAAAATATTTGGAAAGAATACAAGTGCTCTTGTGGACACTGGAAGTGCAATTACTGTAATAAGTAAGAAATTCTATGAAAAACTTGGTTCTCCAGTTTTGGCCTCAGACAGTACAATTCTACTGGGTATTGGCAATGAAGAACTTTTCACTCTTGGTTACTTTGTTACTGAAATATTGATTGGAAGCGACTACCCCAGTAATGGAGGCAACACAAATATAATTCCCACTAAAATTTATGTTCCTGAAGGTCTACGTGAAGATATGATTATTGGTATGAACGTTATCAGACAATTAGGTTTAAATCTGGTTGGATGTCCTAGTGAAAGTAAAAATTGTTATAAAATGCGATATATTAAAGCAATCCAGAAGAATTTGATTAAATCAGACATTGTTATAGAAGAAAAAATCAAATCCAATGAGGAGACACAATTACCATATCTTTACCAAATTGATGTTCTTGAACCAGTAGAGGTACTTGATCTTGATCACATAGAGAACCCAATCATTCAAAAAGATGTAAGAAATTGTGTAAAGAATTATAAACCAGAAAAGTCAAAAACAACAGGCATAAAGATGACTATAGTATTGAAAGAAGAATATCCCATTTTTCATAGACCACGTCGACTTCCATTTGTACAGCAAAAGATTGTTGAAGATCAAGTTGAAAAGTGGCTACAAGAAGGCATTATTGAGCCAAGCTCATCAGAATATTCTAGTCCAGTTGTTGTAACAAAGAAAAAAGATGGATCAGCCAGAGTTTGTATCGATTACAGGAAAATCAATTCCATGATTGTGAAGGATAGGTATCCAATACCATTAATTGAAGATCAAATAGATAGACTCAGTAATGCCAAGTTATTCAGTACACTGGATTTGAAGAATGGTTTTTTTCATGTAGCAGTAGATGAGGACAGTAAAAAGTATACATCATTTGTTGTACATAATGGACAGTATCAATTTTGTAAAGTACCTTTTGGCCTGTGTAATTCCCCGTCAGTGTTCCAACGTTTTATCAATTTTATAATTCGAGATCTAGTAAAAGATGGCATAGTCCTGCTGTACCTAGATGACTTGATTATACCAGCTTCAAATCCACAAGAAGCCTTGGGTCGACTCCAGTTAGTGTTGAAAACAGCAAGTGAATATGGTTTAGAACTGAATGTGAAAAAATGCAGTTTTATGAAAAGAAGAGTTGAATATTTAGGTCATATCATTGAAAATGGTAATGTTCGTCCTAGTGAACATAAAACTCGAGCTGTTGCAAATTTTCCACAGCCTCAGTCTGTCAAAGATGTGCAGAGTTTTCTTGGTCTTACAGGATATTTTCGCAAGTTTGTCCAAAATTATTCAGTCATAGCTAAACCATTGAGTGATCTACTTCGAAAGGATAAAGTCTTTCAGTTTTCCACTAAAGAGAAGTTAGCATTTGAAAAACTCAAAGAGGTATTAATTTCCACTCCAGTTTTGAATATATACAACCCAGAATATGAGACCGAACTCCACACTGATGCTAGCCAAGATGGTTATGGAGCTGTCCTCTTACAGAAAAATCCATTAGACAATCATTTTCACCCAGTGTATTACATAAGTCGAAAAACGAATGATGCTGAAAAAAAATACACAAGTTATGAATTGGAAGTGCTAGCCATTGTTAGGGCCCTAGATAAATTCAAAGTGTACCTACTGGGTCTTGACTTTGTAATAGTTACTGATTGCAAAGCTTTTGAACAAACAATGAGCAAACGGGATTTAGCCACTAGAGTAGCTCGATGGGCCCTATTTCTCGAAGACTTTAATTATAAAATTATACATCGTCCAGGTACTCAGATGCGCCATGTGGATGCACTGAGCAGGTATCCGGTTATGACTGTAACCGTAAAAAAAAACATTCTAAAGATACAAGAATCTCAAGGAAGAGATAATGAAATAAATCTAATAAAGGAAGTCCTTAATCACCATCCCTATGAAGATTACTTTGTTAGTAATGGAATTTTGTATAAATCAGCCGATGGAAGGAACTTGTTAGTTATACCAAAGCAGATGGAAAATGAAATTATTGAGGAATCACATAAACAAGGTCATTATGCTTCAAGAAGAACAATAGAAGCAATTAAGCAAGAGTATTTTATCCCAGATCTTGATGCTAAAGTTCAGAATTATATTAAGCATTGCATACCATGTATCTTAGCAAACAGGAAAGCTGGAAAACAAGAAGGTTTCCTGCATCCCCTAGCAAAAGACGATCTACCACTGATGACTTACCACATTGATCACCTTGGTCCATTAGAGTCGACAAGCAAAAAGTATACATATTTGCTGTAATAGATGGGTTCACTAAGTTCGTTTGGTTGTACCCAACTAGGTCCACAACAGCAGCTGAAGTAATTTCCAAGCTGGAAATCCAAAAGCAAATATTTGGCAGCCCTTTTCGCATAATATCAGACAAAGGACCTGCTTTTACATCAGAAGAATTTAGTTTGTATTGCCAAGCTGAAAAGATACATCATGCAACAATTACTACAGGTTTGCCCAGAGCAAATGGACAAGTCGAACGTTTGAATCGAACTATCATATCAGTATTAACAAAACTTACATTAGATGAGCCAACAAAATGGTATCAGCATGTGAATAAACTACAGACTATATTGAATTCAACACATCAACGAAGTATTGGTACCACACCTTTTGAGCTGCTGTTTGGAGTGAAGATGCGAAACCCTGAGTTATGTAAGATACGTGAGTTGATAGAAGATGAATTTTTGCTACAATTCCAAAATGAACGAACCGATTTGAGGAAGACTGCAAAAGAACAGATACTGAAGACTCAAGAAGAGAATAAGAGGGTCTACAATAAACGCCGTTGTAGACCATCACAATATAAAATTGGCAACTATGTGGCCATTAAAAGGACGCAAGCTGGACCAGGAAGGAGATTGAGAGGCGCATTTTTAGGCCCATATAAAGTCACCAGGATAAAGAAGAATGATACATATGAGGTACAGCGTGTTGGAGAACATGAGGGGCCAAAGAAGACCAGCACACACGCTGAATTCATGAAGCCCTGGGCATCTATTTAATTTTGTTTGTATCCTAATTTCTGTTTCTTTTGTGTTTTGTTATTTTGTTTTTTGCGTTTCCAGGCTTGAGGACAAGCCACTTTATCAGAATGGCCGAATGTAGGAAAAGCTCATATGCTGAACTGAACATAGTGACATATGTGAACTCAACATAATTATCATATGTTGAATCAATATATTTAGAAAATAACAAACTCAGAAAGTTAGTCTATGAAATAGTCTCGTTGTAAGTAGGACAAATAGAAATATTATTTGTTGATTCATGAAGTTAAATAATTTCTACGAATAATTCCTACAGTAGTGACAGTTCCCGTTAGTACAGACAGTGCAATCCCGTTGGCGCTATTACAAACCATCTAATGAACTCTCGTTGTCAGTAGTTATAATTCTTTTGACAGTTCTATAGTGAAAATTCTTTTACCTATTACTGTATTGACGGACTTGTGCTACGTAAGTTAATTGTTCTTCATTGACGTTTCAAATCAAATCAAATCAAATAAATCTTTATTCACAAAATAAGTAAATACAATAGTAGATATACATATACATAGTGAATATCCCCCACAAAGACATCAGTCTGGGTGTGGGGAATGAGTTCAAAATCTGCATAATATTTGATGAAATAAAAACAGTTGTGAATTATTAACAAAAAAAAAATAATAATAATAAATAAATAATGTTTTATGAAGTAAGAATAAATAAACAACTATACTGGATCAGTTAAGGATGAGAAGAATACTCTAGTTATTAACCGTATAAAAGTACCATACTAATGGTATCTATAAAATTTCTTTTTGAATATTATTGGACAGTTTATTGTACAGTTATTATTTAATATTAGATCGGCCTTTTGACATTTAGTGATTGATTTTTGTTCAGTTTATTGAAAACTCATTATCTTCTTCTTCTTCTTCGATGGCGCTACAGCCCAAATCGAGCCCTGGCCTCCTCAATTCTGTGCCTCCATCCATCTCGATTCCGTGCTTCCGCCTTCCAATTCCTGACTCGAAGGATCTCTCTTGCATCTTTTGAAACTCCGTCTGCCCATCTGAGCCTTGGCTTTCCCACTGGTCTCTTTCCACCTGGCTGTCCCACATATATTTTTTTGGGAATCTTAGTGTCTGGCATCCGTTCTACATGGCCTGCCCACCTCAAGCGCTTTAGCTTAATGAATGTGGATAGGGGTGGTTCTTTATAGAGTTGTGCCAGCTCATTATTGTTTCTAATGCGCCACACCCCTCCTTCACATACAGGCCCATAGATCCTTCGCAGCATTTTCCGTTCCCAGCGGTCTAGAGTTCCTGCAGCTCTGGATGTTAATGTCCATACTTCACTTCCGTATGTTGCTACTGTACGGATTATGGTTTTATAGAGTCTGACCTTGATATTTCTGTGGACATTTCTAGACTTCAGAATCTGCAGCAGAGAAAAGAAGGTACGGTTTCCTAAATTGATTCTTTTTTGTACTTCCTTCATTTCATCATTATCATCTGCCACATTGAATCCTAGATAGGTGAAATCTCTCAATGTTTCGAATCTGTATTCACCCACTAAGAAGTCTTGTTCATTTATATTCTGGTGTCGTCTGCTCTGTTGTAGAAACTTGGTCTTCTCTATGTTAACTTTTAAACCTACTTCTGCAGCTGCCTCTTCCAGTTTTTCAAATAAATCTCTGACCGCTGCTACTGATCTTCCTGCCAGGTCAAGATCATCTGCATACCCTAAAATCTGCTGGGTTTTGTTCAACAGAGTGCCGCTAGTGTCAACCAGTGTCCCTCTTATCACTCTTTCTAGCGCCAAATTAAAGAGTACTGGTGCCAGGCCATCGCCCTGTTTCAACCCCTGCCTCACATCAAACCCACTTGTAAGCTCTCCATCTATCTTCACTTGACAGGTTGTCTCGTTCATGGTTGCTCTTACAAGTCTTACCAGCTTTATGGGTATACCCAGGTCAAGCATTATTGTGTATAGCCTCTCTCTGTCAATACTATCATAGGCCTGCTTGAAATCTATGAACAGGTGATAGACATCTATGTTGAACTCCCAGAACTTTTCAGCTATTTGTCGGCTTACAAACAGTTGATCAGTAGTTGATCTTCCTGATCTGAAACCAGCCTGATATTCTCCCAGCACTCTCTCAGCATATAATTCTATTTTTTCTTTTATAATAGAGGTAAAAACTTTATATGCGGTTGACAGGAGATATATCCCTCTATAATTTCTGGGCTCGAGTCTATCACCTTTCTTATGGATGGGGCATATGACACTCATTTTCCATTCATCCGGGAGGATTTCTGTTCTCCATACCGAGCTTATGAGATGGAGTAGACTCTGTATTAGTATATTTCCTCCATGTTTGATCAATTCCCCTGGAACTCCATCTATCCCTGGGGCTTTACCTCTCTTGATCTTCTTTATGGCCTTCTTAACATCATCAGCCGTAGGGGGTTCTATTTGGTCATCTTGAGCTTCCAGTCTAGGGTCTGACACTCTGTTGCGCTCTATAATGGGATTAAGCAGCTGGTTGAAAAAGGATTTCCATCGCTCCATTACTGCCTCTCTGTTTCCTATTATTGCTCCATTTATATCTCTACATAGGGTGGTTCTTGGCTTATATCCTTTCTTGAACATGTTTACTCCTTTGTAAGCCTCTCGAGGATCTTTATTTTCAAAGTCGATTTGGATCTTAGTAACTTTGTTGTTGTAGTGCTCTCGCTTTTTCCTCTTTATCAATCTCTTAGCATCTCTTCTCAGGCAAGCATAATGGATTCTTTTTGCTCTAGTTGGCCTCTCTAAATATTGTTTTCGACCCTCATTCCTTCTTTGTATGGCCCTCTCACACTCTTCATCATACCAACTCTCTTGCCTTCCTCGTGGTTTATATCCAACAGTCTCTATGGCTGCCTGGGTGAGAGCTGTCTTCAGGTCCTGCCATTCCTCTTCTACTGTTCTGTTCTCTTCTATATTATTTACTGTAGAGAGTAAGTGATTTTCCAAGGTCTGCTGATATTTTCTTATCTCATCCTCTTCCTTTAGGCAATCTACATTTAGTCTTTGTGACCTATGTATTCTAGAATTTTCTCCACTTCTAATTCGGCATCTGTAATTGACTCTAACCAGATAGTGATCTGAGTCACAGTCAGCACCCCTACAGCTCTGTACATTTGTGATGCTGGATGCTGATCTTTTATCAATCAATACATGGTCTATCTGGTTATGATGTTGTCCATCTGGAGAGGTCCATGTCCACTTATGAATATTTTTCTTTGGAAACTGTGTTGAGGCTACTATCATGTTTCTTGAGGCTGCAAAGTCCAAGACTCTCATTCCATTATCATTGCTTTCCTCGTGCAGACTATGTGCTCCTGATACTCCTCTAAATGCCAATTCCTTACCAATTTTGGCGTTCATGTCGCCTATCACAATTTTAATGTCATTTGATGGAGTACTATTATACACTTGTTCAAGCTTGCTGTAGAACTCATCCTTGACATCTTCATCCTTGTCTTCACTTTCAGCATGCACATTTATTATAGATAAATTGAAAAATTTAGTCTTCACTCTTAAAACGCAGATTCTCTCATTCACTGGCTTGAAATCAAGTATATTGTCCTTCATATCATTCTGCACCACAAATCCTACTCCAAGCTCATGTCTAGCCTCTTTCCCACTGTACATAACAGTGTGGGACTGAGTATCAAACACTCCTTTTCCAGTCCATCTAATTTCCTGAACGGCCAGCACCCTCAGTCTATACTGTTGCATGCTTTTCAATAGCTCTTTCAAGGCTCCACTTCTGTATAAACTTCTAACATTCCATGTACCAAAGATCAAATTCAAGTTCCGTTTCCAAAGTTGTTTTCCGATTTTCCAGTCCGATTTCCGAGGCATTTCTTGAGGATTCGTAACAAGTGAATTTTTATGGGATGAGGTCGTTAGCCTCACGCCCAACCCCCAACCTGGAGGGCCAGGTAATTTTTTCAGGTTTTCTTCCTTAGCCTTTGACAATCCAATGCCGAACTACAAGGCAGCAGCTGCTGGTTTTGGTCCACCCCGGGTATTTGATTTCCCCGGTACCACCTATATCTAGGAGGCATCCCCCTATCCGCCACCTGGGGAGGCGCCCGATAGAAGACCAGCAACTCCCACGGGGAAAACTCATTATCAGTTGAACAATATTGTGTTATCTGTTTTTAATTGCTTAGTTTTCTGTAAGAAATTACTGAAAAGTGTGAGTTGTAGATTATTTGTGTTAATAAAGTGCAAGTGATAAATTTAAGTGTTGCCAGCATTATTTTAGACATAGAACCCGGAACAGTATATTGCATTAAGTACATTAAATAGAGTATTGTATTAAAAAGTATTGTTTATTGTACACAACCACTTTCTATGTAAGTGGTAAGTGATTTTCCAATACTGCACTCAATATTGCATTATATGAAACTTATTAATATTTTTTAGCGATTATTTACATTTGCATCATTATTAGTTTCACGATTGGGTGTGTTATGATTAATTGGCCTAAGACTTGTACTTAGTGCATTCTCCAATAACAATGGGAATGAACTCAAATAGTTTTACAAGCCATAAAATTATTTCAAAATAGTTAATAATTAAATAATTATAATATATAATTATTTAAAAAAAATATTTCAAAGTACTAACTAACTGAGTTAACAAGGTTCATCCTCTGTAACTTTGGAGAATTGCCATCCTCAGTGAACGAATCTCACCCCATATACAATACTCAATAATAATAATAAAAAAATAATAAATATTAATATAATATAAATAAAACAATAATAAAAAAAAAATAATAATAATAAAGAACAATCAATATTCAATGCATGACAACGGTCGTAACAAGTGAAATGACCCATATAAGATACATATACTATAAACAATGGAGTGCAATTTCATCCGATAATTCAAGTACATTATCTAGATGATAGCTGAATTGAGCAAGCGAAATTACAAGCCACATACAATAACAATAAAAATGAAATTCGATAGAATTTTTTGCACTGGCGATTTTCAATAGAATCAACTTTCACAAATTGTTGGGTTGGGTGCGATGCACTCACGTCCTTCAGCGATCTCACATTGCGCTAGGTAATGGACTAGAAAGTGATGGGCTCGCCTTATTGTGAAACATAATAGGAATCATTTCAAAATAAATAGTTCCCAATCGGAATATTCGAGATATTTAATGTTCATAATGTATATTGTAGCGAATATGAAATTGGAAAGAATAGAGAGAAAGAAGAAACAGTGGTTCTCGGTGTTATCTGCTATGTAAATGTTTACTTCTAAGCAATTAATTACTCTGCTTTTGACACTTTTATGGTGTTTACTGGACCTTTGTAGAATGTTCTAGTTGTTTGATTAGAAATTATATGCTTTTAAGATAATTTTAAATGTATTGTTACGGGTTCTATATCTAAAATAACACTGGCTACACTTAAATTTATCACTCGCACTTTATTGACACAAATAATCCAAAAACACATACTGATCAGTAATGTCTAACTCAGATAAATCGATATTGTTCAACTAATAAAGAGTTTTCAATATTACTGTTGTGAGAATAGAGAGAAAGAAGGAACAGAGGTTCTCCGTGTTATCTGCTATGTAAATGTTTACTTCAAAAAATTAATTACTCTGCTTTTGACACTTTTATGGTGTTTACTTGGTAATTTGTAGAATGATCTAGTTGTTTGATTAGAAATTAATGGAATCCTATCGAATATTGTGGGAGACATGAAGGTCTTTCATTGTTTATTTTAGAAATCGGTAGAAGATGATAGAAAAATGTAGAGTTATCTCGATTGCTGAAAAACCTATTTAAGGCGAACGCATTTGTAGAAACTAGTTCAGTCTTGTTTGAAATTCGTCTTGATAAACAAGTTTGTGAAAGTGACAGTTATATATTTATTGTGCCTATATAATGATAATTCTTTCTCTATGCCTATAGTGATAATTCTTTTTGCTATTTAATTCATACCAGTGAACTACTAAATAGTGTTTATTGTATTACGGACTAGTGCTACGTAAGTTAATTGTTCTTTTCGACGTTTCGTTTTGAATATTATTGGACAATTTATTGTACAGTTATTAATTAATATTAGATCGGCCTTTTAACTTTTAGTGATTGATTTTTGTACAGTTTATTGAAAACTCATTATCAGTTGAACAATATCGTGTTATCTGTTTTTAATTGCTTATTTTTCTATAAGACATTACTGAACAGTGAGTGTTGTGATTATTTGTGTAAATAAAGTGCGAGTGATAAATTCAAGTGTTGCCAGCGTTATTTTAGACAAGAACCCGTAACAATATGAATTATAACTAATACTAATTAATAATAATAATAATAATACGCGTTTGGCTTTTATTGGTGGGGAGACCCTTACGGGTAGTTCCTCCTCGCCGTTTGAGCCATGTTATTTATTTATTCATTTAAAAAACATACAGTTAACGTGAATACGACAGGCTATTATATTATATAATATATTTTAATAAAATTATTTAATAAACTATCTCTTGAGGTCAGACATTTGGAAATTAAACAATTTAAAACATATTAAAACCATTCTTTTAAATAAATGCTTGTATTCGATTGAGGAATCTTTGGTATAGAGACAAATTGTTTGTTATGTGTCACAGCTTCAATATTTATGAGTGTTATGACATGTAGACATGTAAATTGTTATAACTGATTTTGTGACGATTGTTTTAACATTTGAAATTGTTTGTGGCAATAAAAAATGATTGATTGATTGATATTGTCCAAAACGGGTTTTCACCAAATTTCATAGTAGAATCAAAATCTTAGATTAGGTCTATTTCACTAGAAATTTCACCTTAAAGCACAATAATTCACGAGTCATTTACAGAAAAATGTTAATTTTTAAAGTATAAACGGAATGAAAGCATAGTGTACTATAATATTAGCCAAGCAAAATGGCGTCGTTATCACTGATTGTAATGAATCAATATTTTTTGCAAGTTGGACTTTATTATTTACAAATAAGTTAAAGAAATTAAAAGCACATAAATGGGGAAGTGATAGCCGTAAGCCGTAGCAAGTATCTGTTCAATCAGATTAGATAAACAACGCTCTCCTGGGCCCTTTCTGTGAGGGTGACCGATTGGATTGGCCAGCAAGAAAGACACTGTGAAATCACTTCCCGGTGTTTTGGAATCCACCCAAAACTGTAGGTACAAATCATGAATCACCATCATTAAACTTAAGGGAAGTGATAGCCGAGTGTCATAGCAGGTATTTGTTCAGATTAGCTACAAAACTCCTGGGCCATATTTGTAATGGTGACCGATTGGATTGGCCAGCAAGAAAGACACTGTGAAATCACTTCCCGGTGTTTTGGAATCCACCCAAAACTGTAGGTACAGATCATGAATCACCATCATTAAACTTAAGGGAAGTGATAGCCGAGTGTCATAGCAGGTATTTGTTCAGATTAGCTACGAAACTCCTGAGCCATCTTTGTAATGGTTACCGATTGGATTGGCCAGCAAAAAATACTCTGTTCTCTGCTGTAAAATCACTTCCCGGTAGTTCGGAACCCACCTAAAATTGTAGGTCCAACTCATCAATCACAATTATCCAACTCATTACCCACGCAAAGGTCTGAGACCTATGTGGGCTTCATCTTCAAAAAAATGAAATAAGTCACTTCCCGGTGGTTCGGAACCATCTAAAACTGTAGATCCAACTAATGAATCATACAGCTCATTACCCACGCACAGGTCTTATACCTATGTGGGCTTCATCCTCCTGAAAATAATTGAATTTGAAAATAACCACTCACATATTCCGGCTTCGCTTTTTTGTCGGCTCCTCTCATAACAGTCCGTTCTAGTTTCTCGATATTCGTATTCAAGTATTCCACGTCTTTCTTCACTAGTTCGTCGACAATAATTTCGAGATCTCGAACTGGATCGACTTCTCCTTCCACATGTGTCACGTCCTCCGAGTCGAAAGCTCCTGCAATTCATTGAAAAGTTGTGAGTGACTGTTCAGACTTCAACTATAAAACCTAGAGCAAAAAAAGGCAGGGTTTATCACCATCGTAGAATCAAACACTTGCTGTAGAATGGAGTATGACAGATTGCAGCACCGTGAACACCGCAATTACATTGCATGTAATTTATTTTCCCATGATGATCATCATCGAGTATGTAACGGTGACCGATTAGATTGGCCAGCAAAAAAGACACTGTTCTCTGCTGAAAATCACTTCCCGGTGGTTCGGAACCCACCTAAAACTGTAGGCCCAACTCATAAATCACCATCATCCAACTCATTACCCACGCACAGGTCTCAGACCTATATGGGCTTCATCCTCCCAAAAAAAAGTATTGGATTGTCCGATGTTCAAGCACCTATGAACGTGTGAAGTAATCATAAGCATGGACAAAAGATAACAATTAGTGAATGGTATCCAAAAAACTTAAATTACTTTTTAAGAAACATGAAAATGATCAAATGCTAGAAAATATGAAGTGCACTTCACATCATAATTTGATTTACCATTAATAATTTATGGTTATTTATTTATTTATTGACAAATTTACAACGAATGTGAAGGTGCAACAGACTCAAGTCCAAAACAGCTCCCTTTACAAATTTTGAATATATTTCATTGTCCAAAAACATTGATGTTAAAACAGACTAAAAATTTATGAAACTATTTATCCCATAACGCAATTTATTACTTTTAAATTTTTTCAAATTGAGGAATTTTTTGAATTTTAGAAGTTAACTTTTAGATAAATTGCATGAAGTGTAATTACCAGGATCCCCATATAAGGAATAAATAATAATTAATATTTATAAAATTTATATAATTCAGCAACTTTTAAAAAATATGTAGAATTTTAATACTAAAATGAATTAACTAAATCAGATTCTAAAATAAACCATCCAAAATTTATTGGATTTATTACAAATAAATTACAATATTGATATTTTAAACAGAATTTATTAATTTTGAATTCCTTTAATTGCTATTACTTAATAAATTCTGTTTATGTATATTTGTCAGTTTATTCAATTGTCAGTCACTTCAAACTAAATTTATATTTTAATTTCAAACGCTCACTTTTCATTTTCTCTTAGTTTAATCACAAAATAACCTGTTTTATCTCTGAAATTCAATTGCATTCATTGCAATCGTATTCATCGCGTTTCTTTGTAAATTTATCCTATTAATTAAATGAATAAATTCTCTTTTCATCATTAATATCTATTTTCAGTTTCATACGTTTTATTTTATAATTTTATTTATTTCAAAAACTTGCTTAAAAATTACAAATAGAGGCTTACAGCTTATATCAAAACAACCCTCATTGAATGCAGTAGATTGTCTCAAATCAAACAAGGAAATCACAAAACAAAAGTTGAAACGCTATGCTAACAAAGAAACATAGTCAAAATAGATATAATAAGAAAACGGCATGAAATTACAGTATGAAGAAAAATAACCCTATTGTTACGGGTTCTATGTCTAAAATAACGCTGGCAACACTTAAATTTATCACTTGCACTTTATTTACACATATAACCCACAACTCACATTGTTCACTAATTTCTTACAGAAAAATAAACAATTAAGAAACAGATAAACGAGTTTTCAATATTAACATACAAAAAATCAATCACTAAATGTAAAAAGGCCGATCTAATATTAATTAAATAATAACTGTACAATAAACTGTCCAATAACATTAAAAAAGAAACGTCAAGGAAGAACAATTAACTTACGTAGCACAAGTCCGTAATACAGTAATAGGTAAATGAATTATCACTATAGAACTGTCAAAAGAATTATCACTACACCAATGGGATTGCACTGTTCGTATTAATGGGAACTGTCACTACTGCCACTTATCAACATAGAACAACAACTGAACTACTTGTTTATCATGACGAATTTCAAACAAGACTGAACTAATTTACAAAAGTCTCCCTCTATTTATATAATTTTCCATAATTGAGATATCTCTAGATTTTTCTATCAACTTCTAAGTAAACAGATAAAGGAAACTCGCACTTTCTTTAATATTCGATAAGATTCCATTATTCTCTAATCAAACAACTAGAAATTTATGTAAAGCTCCAAGTAAACACCATAAAAGTGTCAAAAGAAGAGTAATTAATTGCTTAAAAGTAAATATTTACATAGCAGTTAACACCGAGAACCACTGTGCCTTCTTTCTTTCTATTCTCTCCATTCATATTCAGATATAGTAGAGTAAAGAAGAAAAAATATAAACAACGGTCTGCGAAACTATGTTGACATCTAAAATTCCAGAGCTTGAAAACATTTTCTACTAAAATTGCACAAATTATCTGAGAAAGGGTCTAGAACCGGATTAAATCTATTGTACAATCGCAAAGTTCTTTGAATGAAGCAATTCGCATGGTGAACAGTGTTTATTCTATCCAAGGCGAAAAGCATATTCAATCTTGGCCTATTAGATGGAACAAAAAAACTGAAATATTTAATTACGTTTGGAATATCCAAATGATTATTCAAGAGTTTATACAAAACAATTAGTGACATGTAATCTCGCCTATTTTTCAATAACATGATATGAAATCTGAATCTAATGCCCGGTTTCTGAGTTGTTCATCAAGTTTAATGGATCATTAACTCACCGCTGGAGCAATGGGTTAACAGACTCCTATAGACTCCTCATAGAAAAGTCTTACGGGCATAAATATCCATTTTTTCTGAAGCCACTGCATTTTGTTCCAACCTGACTTTGATGATTCGAATAACAGCTTCACATTCAATTGACATAAACAATTTACCATATTGTCCACAAAATATCACTACAATGTCCCAGAAACAAACCTTTGTTTTGTCTCCCAAGCTGCTACTATATTTCCACCTTTTATTTTTGAGCTTAGAAAATCGCCTGATTTAATAAAACCCCTATAATTTAGTAGATTTTTCTCAATAAAACCATCAATTTAATTTCATAAAAGAAGCCCATATGCTATATCCTTTATCATTCCTGGGAAAAGTATAGTTTTGAGCGTGGGAGTAAAAAATCTTCGCTTTATTCTCCTTCAACTCTATTTGTTTGCATAATTATGAGCTTCCTTTCTTTTGTTGTGAATGATGTCATTATTTATGTTTTATTGAATGGTTAAGACGGATTTCTGTGAATGGACGGGCCAGATTGACTTCCTTCGCCAGATGTTACCGGAGTTGGGACTATCATTAATTTGCAGCTCCAAATCATTTTTCTACCTGCTAACGTGAGAGCCCCTTGGGCGATTCCATCTTTTTGGTGGGTTTGCATGTTGAAAATTATTGTATCCCCGCATGTCACACTTTTTCCGTTTCCTGATTCTGTATTTGTGAAAATTACTGCGGCTACTGTAGATAGTTGAGCACTATTCTGTATTCTTCCGCCCTTTCTCAAGTGATCCAGTATTCTTTTCTTCATCGTTTTGATGATTCAGTGATAGATATTCATTGATCTTGTCGCAACCACATTTATTATAAAATAAGTCATAAACAATATACTATAATAGAAGAAAGTGATAGCCGTGATAGATGTAACCTCCCAAAATTAATCTTTTTGGAGGATGAAGCCCACATAGGTGGGAAGTGATAGCCGTGAGCCGTAGCAAGTATCTGTTCAATCAGATAGAGATAAGCTGCATTCTCCTGGGCACTCTTTGTAAGGGTGACCGATTAGATTGGACAGCAAAAAATAAACTGTTCTCTGCTGTAAAATCACTTCCTGGTGGTTCGGAGCACACCTAAAACTGTAGGTCCAACTCATCAATCACAATCATCCAACTCATTACCCACACACAGGTCTCAGACCTATGTGGGCTTCATCCTCCAAAAAAAATAATTTTGGGAGGTTACATCTTTCCCACGAATAAATTAAACTAAAATTGCTTCCAAATAATATTTTTCTATAAATAATCTATTATTATTATTATTATTTTATATAATTTATTCCCATTTTAAAGTAGAATTATCTTAATTAAGTTTAGTTTTTTTGCTGTTCCATCTTGAATGTTGGATAAGATTCAACTGTTCCTGTACTAAGCAAGCTAGAAAATAAGTATTTTGCCCGGTTTATTTTCATTGAAATCTCAAGAATAGAACCATATATTGCCTTGAAATTCTACATGATTTATCTTAATACTTTCACAGAGATCTGGAGTTTTTCATAATTCGATTTTTCTTTCAGTTTCTCTTATCTTGGGAATTTAGCTGTGGGAATATACCCTGGGCTGTGCGCAGGGTTATTGGTCATAATTTTTATTTCAAGTTTCTTGTTTTGAATATTATTAGGGCTTTAAATTGTTGTCTATTGCTGGGAGAATTTTTTTCTTCATTTTTGTTTGTGAAATATGGGTTTAAGGTTGAAATTTGTTGGTTTTGGGGGGGCAATTGATCTAACCTATGAGTGATTTTGAATTTTTGATAAATATTTTATAACAAAGTCACCTTGAGGAATAAAATTAAATATTTTTTATTTCAATCTAACAAATAGTTTTATTAAAATAATTTTTGGAAAAATGGAATTTTTTACCGATTTTTAAAAATATATTGTGAAAAAACGAATTGCTTGATTGGAGTAAAAAAATGTCATTTTATTCCTTCAGGTGTCTTTTAGTAACAGAGAATTTATCAAAACTTTGAAATCACTTGTAGGTGAGATCAATTGCACCCCAAAAACAGAAAAATTTATCTTTGACCCCGATATGTCACAAAATAATTGATGGAAAAAACTTTTTCTCACAGCAATAGATAACATTTCAAAGCCCTAATAACATCCAATAAATAACCTTAGAAAAAAGTATGACCAAAAACCCTGCGCACAGCCTTAAGTTGAAAATGAATACGGTATTGATTATTAGAGATTTGATCAATAAGGATATATAATAATTGAATGATAATATCGAAGAATGGAATGAAATTTATATAAAAAGTTAAAAAATGGAAAAAATGCAATGTATAGAAGGATAAAACAGTGAAAACATCGAATAATTTGTGTGCTAATCCAGCTGGAGTAAAGAAAATAAATAAAAAGTAAAATATTGCTATAAAAAATGTAAAATTGATCCTATATTTTTCACAAAATGAGTTGAAATCTTTTAGAGGTTTTGATATTATTTTTTTGAGGATGAAGCCCAAATAGGTCTGAGACCTGTGCGTGGGTAATGAGTTTGATGATGGTGATTGATGAGCTGGACCTACAGTTTTTTAGGTGAGTTCCGAACCAACGGGAAGTGATTTACAGCAGAGAACATGTATTTTTTGCTGGCCAATCTAATCGGTCACCCTTACAAAGAGCCTCCAGGAGAACGCAGCTTATCTCTGATTGAACAGATACCTGCTACGACTCACGGCTATCACTTCCCTTATTTTTAATGAATAGTTTTTTAAAAAGAAATTTTTTAAAAGATTGGTTTCTATTTTCTTGCAGATTTGCCGCCTAGTGAAATCGAACTCTCAAAATAAATTGAAAGATAGCCGCGAGCCGTAGCAGGTATCTGTTCAATCAGATAGATAAGCTGCGTTCTCGTAGGTCCTAAAGTATACTAAAGTATAGTTGGAAAATCGCAATTACCTATTTTTGAAGGAAAAAGTGTTTCATCATCCAGTTGATCTTGAACCCAAGTCATCAAATAATCTATATACTTTTAATCTATATCTATCTATATCTTCTATCTATCTTTGGGAAGTGAAAGCCGCGAGCCGTAGCAGGTATCTGTTCAATCAGATAGATAAGCTGCGTTCTTGTAGTTCCTGTTTGTAACGGTGACCGATTAGATTGGCCAGCAAAAAAGACACTGTAAAATCACTTCCCGGTGGTTCGGAACCCACCTAAAACTGTAGGTCCAACTCATTAATCACCATCATCCAACTCATTACCCACGCAAAGGTCTAAGACCTATGTGGGCTTCATGCTAAAAAAAAAAAATTCTTCAGAATGATCAAGTTGCTCTCTAATGCTTTATTCCAAACCGAAGGTATCAACAAAAACACATTAAAAATTTGATTACAGAAGCAGGAGAAACTTACGGCACAGATGGAAGATGGCGTCGCATGCTCTTATATGAGACAGAAATGCATTTCCTAGACCCTGTCCTTCAGCAGCTCCTTTCACAAGACCAGCAATGTCAACTACATTCAAAAATGCAGGCACTTTACTGCAAGAAGAGTAAACAATAACTAGAATACATCAAATTAATGATAAATCTGTCAGATGTATTCTACAGAATTGAACTTGATAAAAGTCCAACAGAAATTAATTACTAGACAACACACGAGATACTATAGTTTCGACTGTCTCGTTATTGACAATCTCTATCAAACTGCTGTTGGATAGAGTTGTCTACATCAGTTAGAAAGAGATTGAAAATTATTAGTCAAAAATATATTCAACTTGAGAAAATTACTTCTAGCTAACATACAGAGTGTTTCAGGAGGAAAGGTTCCAACTTCGGCATCTGATTCTAGATCTAAAACTAAGAAAAAAATTCATAATAAACTTATGTCCGGAAACGCTTCGTTAGCGAGTTATACAGGGTGAAAGATTTCGTCCAGAATACAGTACCCTCGGCAAAAGAAAGTCAAAACTGAAATTCCGGGAAGGTAAATTAATGACCGTTACATCTCATGGTTTTTTATCTAAAAAAACGAATAAAATAGGTCGTAGAACTCTATCTTCAGTAGTTTTTATGATATTATGATCATCCAATACAATGAACTTTAAAAAAAATTATGACCAAAAACCCTGCGCACAGCCTTAACTGAGAAAATTAAACAGATCTAATTATCTGATTAGACTGATATATTATCACAAATATTACTAAACATAACAGAAATCCATTATTGATATCTAATCTCACCTGGCAGGCTTATAGTATTCGCAAAGGTAATCGAACCTACTATCTGGTACAGGTACTCTACGTGGCTAAAAAAGAGGAAAATTTGTTAGAAATCCATGTTAAAAATTCATGAAACAATACCTTTTTTATTGTGTCTTAAATTCTGTGTAAATAAAATTATAGAAGAATCTACAGTAACTTTTATATCAATATTGCCAGAATACAAAATTTCTTTCTGATTTTCACAAAAAAAACTCAAAAAATTTCTAAAACTATCAATATTATTTTAAAACTGATTTGATAATTTAATATTGAATACATAATTCACTTAAAAAGTTAATATCAACAACGCAGTTTGTCATGGAACAAGAAATCCAGGAACATAATACATTTCACGTGATAATCAATAAATCATCATTTTCATCACATTTGGGAAGTACTACACCCTTTCATATGCCTATTTTTGCTCACTTTAAAAAGTAGAAGTACCTCAGGTTAGGTCCATTTGTCCATTTCATTTTTAAAAGTACTAATTCACAATATTATAAAATGGTATTATCAACAATTATTCACAATAATGTGATCATATGGAATATATTATTTATAATCATAATACTTAATTGTAATCATAATAGTTTAGTTTCTTGTACTGATATAGTGTTTGTGTGTTATGCAACTATCTTCAAAAAGAGCAATTACTTAGGACTTAGGACTTAGGACTAGGAGAGCAGAGAGGCTCTTTGGAAATTTTATAACCATTAATATCGAGTTGGATTATATCATTTTACGAATGACACTAAGAACGAACTTCTCTCTCTGAAGTTAATCGCGATGTTAAAAATCAATCTTAAAAGGTTGTGAGATTGTTTATGAGTTGTTTTCTTTTTAATATTTAATTCAACTCAAGTATGGTATCTTCTTGGTTTAGTTATAGGCCTATTTTGTTGTATTTTATCATTTCTAGTTTTTGAATTCATATTCTTAGTTCTTTATTTTGGATTTTTGGGTTTAAATTATTGTAGGCTTCTTTTTAGCAAAGTAATAGATGATTTATCATTATCATTATTATACCATTAAACTGGTTGTGCAATACAAGTGAAAGTACAACCAAAATTTTGACTATGGTTACCTGACTGATAGACATTTAGTAGAAAACAAATTTAACTTTCAAGACATAAAAGTAGCATGATAATAGTGGTATACAATTAAATGATTGAAAAATTGGAAATGAGTGCTCATTCCTCTTTACACCTTCATGAAAATGATCATTCAAAACTTTAAATTACTGTATTCTTTGAACTTATTACAGTTTTCAAGTTATTTATCCTAATCATTTTCATTATATAACTGTTGTATAACATGTGATTGCCACTTGGTGTTATAAAAAAGGCATTTTCCTACAACTGCTCGTGAAGTAAATCGTTATGTACTGAAAACTAATTGTAAAATATCTCTTTACTGTTCTGCAAGCGGTAAAGTACTTTACGCTCGCCAGCTGTTTTCTTTACGCTTCTGTTTTGATTTTGATGCCTTCTCATTGATGGATCACAGAATCCGTGAAATTCACATAACCTCAACAATGGCGAACGCTAACCAAACCCGCGCATGGTCTGTGATGTTACAAACTACAAGCTTTGAATATTGTGTTGGAATCCAGAACTGCAGTTTTAGGAAAAATATTGTAAACAATTCGTGCGTGAAGCTTCTTTATCGCTCTTGAAAAATGTTTTGGCTCGAGCGATAAAGTCGCGCTTCACGCTCTTAATACATAAATAACTATTTTTAGCCATTTTACACGGAAATCATAAATTCCCAGGAATTTATGAATTTTTGGAATATTTCCCTTAAATTCCCTGGGAATATTTCCTCAATCTTAAATTCCCGGGAATTTTACATCACTACGTCTGATTGGTCTATTCAAATTCATAGACGCTCAGCGACCAATCAGACGTCTAGTTTTCGGTGTCTAGGCGTCTAATTGATCGATGAACGTCAATGAGTTAGAAGGGACCAATCAGACGCCTCCGTTTTCGGTGCACCGGTAAACAGTGTCGCTTACGTGAACGCACCCACTATTTTTATTTACAGTTGTAAGCAGTTTCCTGGGGACAAGTATTCATTATTTGCAGAGAAACCCTATTGTATTTTTGCATTCATTGTATTTTCATTTCAATAAATAGATAAAAAACTAAATAGATACTTATTTTCATTGGGATCTATTGTACAGAAGGGGAAATTCTCAGCAGCTGCTTGGCTTTTGGTGAGAACATTGAAAAAAGTCGATTTTCCAACATTGGGCACTCCAACAATTCCCACTTTCAGGTTGGTGCCCACTCTTCCGAATAGTGGCTTCACCTCAGGCTCTTCTCCTTTTTTTGGCGCCATAGTTTCCTAAAAAAGAAAAAACCACAAAGCCATAAGAAAAATACAAATAAATATACATGATAAATAAGAAAAATTGGCAAAAATCCAAACTGGATCAAAATTTACAGGATATATTTTACAGATGCATATTTTGGAAATAGTGTCCTAAAACATTAAAAACCTAAACGTCATAAGAATGATACAAATACTCATAATAAATAAAATAAATTTGGCAAAAATCCAATCTAGATAAAAAAATACAGGATATATTTTGGGTATAGCTTCCTAATACATCAAGATACACAGGCGTCACAAGAAAGATAAAATAAGAAAAAAATTCAAAGATTACAATTTATAGGTTATTTGGTTTCTTCATACCTATTACATAAACAGATTATCTCTGAATGAGGCAAAAACTCAAAGCATATTCTTTTCCCTGTCAGATGTCAGTGAGTATTTGGAGCCGGTTCAACTATTGGGTTTCACTCTTGATGCCAAATTACTCTGGGAACCTCATATAGACATGGTATGTTCCAGTCTCAGCAGCATCATTTATTTATTAAGAAGACTGATGTCTGAACTGCCTATTTCGGTGGTCAGAAAGGCCTATTTTGCTTTTTTTCACTCAAGGTTGAGCTATGGTTTAAAATTATGGGGTCATGCATCTAGCACCTCTAAAGTGCTAATAATTCAGAAAAGGGCAGTCCGAGTGATTTCTGGAGCAGGCTATCTTGACCACTGTAAGCCACTTCTTTCTAAAAACGGCATTCTGTCTGTCTTCAATGAATTTATTTATCAATGTTTGAAAGAAATATATCAGATTCAAGACAATCTACTAAAAAATACTCATATTCACAGCCACTTCACAAGAAACCGTGAGAGTATTCATATTCCAAGATGCAGACTAGAAAAGTCAAAGTCCAGCTACCCTATAATAGCCTACAAATTCTTCAACTTACTACCAACTCAAATTAGAGCATTGCCTAAAAAACGATTTCTTCATGTACTTAGGTACTGGCTAACTGTGAATCCATTTTATTCAGTAGAGGAATTTATAGCTGCTGATCACAGCACAATGGTCCATATGATCTAATTAAGAATATTTTGTCTTTTTAAAACTATCCCCAAATACAGGAGACCAACTTAATTATGTGATGTAAAAATTGTAACTTTTCCTTCCCACTAATTTCAGGTAGCCTATCTGTTGTTATTGATACTGACTGTAATATGTATTGTTAATGTTGTGACTGTTTATTGTATATTTTCATTATAAATTGTGACTTGGCTTAATGTAACTTTCATGTTCAACTGGCCTAATAAAAACTTGAAACTTGAAACTTGAATCCCAAGCTGAGATAAATTTTTTACACCGAAACTTAAATAGACAATAACTAACCTAATAGATTGAGGATCATAGATAAATTTATTTTGAGTAATATTAACATCTCATCATCGATGAATATTTCATCATAGATATTCTGCCATAATTTGATGAATGAATCTGAAGAATATGTCCTTAACACTTTAAAGGACAAGGATCTTCAAATTGATTTTCGATGCCTTAAACGATGTCTTGTATAAACCAAAACTAGATTTACAAAGTGTTTAGATTGAAGTAAATATTACACTATTATTCCGTCTTTTATAGATTCATAAATTTAAAACTATTGATAAAGATCTTGGAACCAAAAACTGTACTGTAAAAATGACCAAATATTCAACAAATTTTTATTTTTTACGATTTCTATTCATTACCTAACCTAAACCTAAACCGAAACCAAAAACCTAGTTATATTGGTAGGAAATTCTACAACAAGCTACCACAGTTTTTAGTCTTGAACATATAGAAATATTTAAAAAATATTTAGTTATAGTGTACAAGAGTTCCTTTCACATCAAAATTAAGCCTCACCTCAACTAATTGATATAGTAATTATGGTATCTAGTGTATAATATTGTTGATCTGACTTGTCTTATACTCCGTAACTGGAGTCTCCAAGACGTAATCTAAAAAAAAATATTAAGGTATATAATAATAATAGTTTCAGCTATTATTAATATTATTATTACTATTATTGTAGATAAAACAATTAGGATTATTCCTAATTAGTTTTGAAAGCATTGTCCATTACTCTTATCATTTTTTCGTGAAGCATATTTTATCATAGCATAACCTCAAGTGACTCGCATTCACAATCTTAACGTGCATTAATTCAGGAGAGCAATCGGCTTGTCTGACCGCCGTATTCTTATTGTTAGGAACGCAAGAAGAAAATCATTAATCTACACTACTCGTTTTGTCAACAGCGCTTCCGGTTTCATTGATTATACGTACTGCAAAGAGGTCGCAAATTAACTCTTGTTGTTTCTCTTTTTCCTAGAATGTCTTCCTCGCTCCTATTTGTCAAATATAGTTC
The DNA here is from genome assembly GCA_948455865.1 of Conomelus anceps. NCBI lineage: Eukaryota > Metazoa > Arthropoda > Insecta > Hemiptera > Delphacidae > Conomelus > Conomelus anceps. The sequence goes on from OX418221.1 coordinate 6,282,108, forward strand.
TAGGGTTTTCAAGAATTTGCCAGAATGTTCCATATTATGTTATCAAACTCCAGAGCTTCCTGGAATACTTTCAAACAGTATATAAGGAGCAGTCCTTGTAAACAGTAGTTCAGTTGTTATTTGCTTTTCAAAAACGTTCGTATCCAGTGACAGTATAGACAGTGTGATTACGCATATCTAGTGCTCGTGATAAGTTTATGTGATAAATTCTCTCCTGATCTACCTAAACAATATCTTAACATCGGCTCTCAATGGAAAGTAGACATCCTTCTTTGTGGCAGAATACTCATTGTTATTATTGTGATTATCAAATAACATGGCAGACACTGTGCTTTCGATATTTATTGAATTATTGATCAGCCTATTGACAGTTAGTAATTCGTTTTTTTTTGTGTGACAACTGATTTGTAAGAAATTTGGGTAAATAAAATTCGAGAGTTAATTTCAAGTGTTGCCAGCATTATTTTAGTACACCCGTAACATTATCATGATTTTCTATTAACAATGACTTTGTTTCACTGTAGTAGAAATAACAATGACATTAAGGCCCGTATTTATGAACGTGACTCGCGTTGATCTAAGCACAAGTTATCTAAGAACGAGTTAGAAAGGCTCTATTACATTGAACATGGTCACAAGCTAACCTAAAACTGTGTCGTATTATCAGGCACTAATAAACATAAAATAACATACATGAAAAGATAAATATACTGCACTACATGTAAATTTACAGTTTCTGTTGAGTAATTATTACCACATTAATATATTCTAAGTTATAATTTTCTGTTTTCAGATTTTAAAAATACAGCTTCGAGGCAGTGTAGTGCACGCTACCTGCCAGCAGACCAACGAACTTCATCCATTCTATTTCGTAGAAAGAGAATTCTATCCTAGTGCCAAAAAAAATGTATAGGTTAGAACTAGATTTATATAAAATAAGTAGAAATAATTTCAGTAAGTCAAATATACAGTGAATTACATTACAATGGTGCAAAAATTGAATATGATGATTTTATTTTATTATTATGAGCCGATGCCTTACTTAAAAATGAATCCAAAATATGATGCAACACAGCAATCTAAGAACGGCTTCAAGTCAGCTCTGTACCTAGCTTGGCTAAGAACGGATTTGAGACTCCAATTATAAGCACGACTTGACTTTCAAGTTAAGAAGATGTTTAAGTAAGGTTCATGAATACGAACTTTATTCTAAGCTTTACTTATACTACGTGAGTTTACTAGCTGAAAAGTGAGGTTATAAGCCGACCCAGTTGTGCCTGCAACATTTACGTAGTGTAAATTCTTATATTAGTGTAAATTAGAGTTGTTTAATGTAAATTATTAATGTTGAATTATTTATCAGGAGTCAGATCTTTGTTGTGGGAGCTGGGTTGACTTTTAGGGTTACAGCTGCTCGCTGGCTTGAACCTGTTAGTGTAAGAAGACTTATTGCTGCTAAGTCTGACTTATCCGATCTGACTTATGTCGCTCTTTGATAAGTCACGTTCATAAATACGGGCCTTAGTCTCACTATATTTATAGTAGAATGATTTATTAGAAAGCAAGTAGCAGAGGACAATGATGCCCCAACTTCTGCCACTAATAAAAACATTCCAATTCCCTACACCACCACACCTTCACGCAAATTGGCCAGAAACACATTATCTGCATCTGAAGTCACTCTGCAGACATTATAATTTCCCGGTTATTAAAATGCAATTTTCTTTACACTGCATTTCTGATTAGCTGCGGAATTTCACGTTCAAACACATCCCAACTTATCTGCTTACAATCTTCAACTACTTCAACCCAACAATCGCCAGCTACTTCAACGACTGAGATTGATAATCATTGGGATTGAATGGTAGAAAAGATCCCAGTCTGTATTCCATAGAATTTTCTCGTTTCATGACCACCAATCCTCTGCAATTTTGAAACGTTTGGATGAGAAACTAATTAAAAAACGATTGAAATAAGATTTTTCACTATCAGGGAATGAGATCTGAAAGGATTATATATGTGGAGTGAACTAATTATTTCTTTAGAATGATTGCAGTGGTTTTGGTGTATTTTTGGATGGGTTGGTGTATTGGTTGGGTAGATCATCTCCTTTGATAAGGCGGTTGCATCGTTTTGAGGCAGAATAATGAACGTTTGAAGAATAGTTTAATGATCTGAAGCGTGCATACCATCTAATCGAAGCTTAGAAGCCGATGATACTATGGAGATTATCATAGGAGTGGCCGGGGAGTTTCAACAAAGCCACGAGCATAGGCACGTAGCAAACAATCCGAATTAAAAATAATTATTGTACACAAATATAAAAAGAAACCAGACGCCTTCAGGCAGTGATTTCAAATGACTATCATAACGTCTAATTTTCGTACTGGTGAAAGAGGGAAGGGAAGGGAAGGGAAGGGAAGGAAAGGGAAGGGGAAGGCTACCATTCGATGAAAATTACCACGCCCCCTCCCCACACTGGGCAAGATCAATCAGAAACGGTTAAGGGCAGCGGGTGTCTTCCAATAGCAAGAAGAGAGTGGAGAAGAAGGAGAACGGAGAAGATGGAGGAGGAGGAGAAGATGAAAAGACAAGGAGGGAAGATGGAGATAGAGAAGTACTAGATGGTGGAGATGGAGGAGAAGGAGACGAAAAAGACAAGGAGGGAAGATGGAGGAGAAGACGAAAAATACAAGGAGGGAAGATGGAGGAGAAGAAGATGAAAAAGACAAGGAGGGAAGATGGAGGAGAAGAGGGAGATAGAAAAGTAGTAGATGATTAAATTTGGAGGAGGAGAAGGAGACGAAAAAGACGAGGGAAGATGGAGATAGAGAAGTACTTGATGGTGGAGATGGAGGAGAAGGAGACGAAAAAGACAAGGAGGGAAGATGGAGAAGAAGATGAAAAGACAAGGAGGGAAGAAGGAGAAGATGAAGGAGGAAAAGAAGATGAAAAAGACAAGGAGGGAAGATGGAGAAGAAGAAGGATATGGAGAAGTGGTAGATGATGTAGATAGAGGAGAAGACGAAGAAGACAAGGAGGGAAGATGGAGAAGATGAAAAAAACAAGGAGGGAAGATGGAAAAGAAGATGAAATAGACAAGGAGGGAAGAAGGAGAAGATTAAGGAGGAAAAGAAGATGAAAAATACAAGAAGGCAAGCAGGAGGGGATAAAGAAGTAGAATAAGAAGGAGAAGACGGAGGAGGAAAAGAAGATGAAAAGGACAAGAAGGCAAGCAGGAGGAGGTAGGGAAATAGAAAATGGAGGAGGAAAAGATGATGAAAAAGACAAGGGGGGCAAAAAGTAGGAGAAAAAGGAGATAGAGAAGTAGTAGATGATGGAGAAGATGTAGGAGGAGGACGAAGAGGAGGGGAAGGAAAAACAGTAGGGGAAGGAGGTGGTAAAGGAAGTGGAGGAGGGTAAGGAGAAGGAGCAGGAGAACAAGGAGAAGGTGAAGAGGAAGAAGAAGGAAAGGGAGATTAAGGACAAGGAAATAAGAAGGCAGGAGAAGGAGAAAATAAGGAGAACAAGAAAAAGGAGAAGAAGGGGAAAAAGGCTGGAGGATGAGAAGATGATGGAGAAAGGGAAGAAGGAGAAGATAAAGATGAAGGAGAAGAAAAATAAGAAGAAGAACGCAAGGGAAGAAGAACCAGTAGACGGAGGAGAAGAAAAGGAGAAGAAGAAGGAGGCAGGGGAGGAGGATATAAGAAGAAGGCAGTAGACGAAGAAGAAAAAAAGAAGATGGAGCAGAAGGGGAAGAACAAAAACCAGTAGACGGAGGAGAAGAAAAGGGAGAAGAAGAAGAAGAATAAGAAGAACCAGTAGACGGAGAAGAAAAAAGAGAAGAGGCCAGGAGGAGAAGGAGGAGGAGGAAAAAAAGAAGAAGGCAGTAAACGAAGAAGCTAGAAGAAGAAGAAGAAGAAGATGGGGAAAAATGGAGGAGAAGAAGGAGGAGGAGGAGAAAAAGAAAACCGAGAAGAAGAAAAAGAAGACAGAAGAAGAAGCAGAAGCAAGAAGATAAAACGGAAGAAGAAGCAGGAGGAAAAAGAAGAAAAAGCATGAGGAAGAATACGAAAGAAAAACAAAAAAAATACAGAAGTAGAAGAAGAAGCAGGAACAAGAAAAAGAAGAAGCAGGAGGAAGAAGAAGTAGAAGCATGAGGTAGGAGAAGATGAAGAATCAGAAGAAAGAAAAAGTAGAAGAAGAAGAAGCAGGAGAAAGAAGATGAAGGAGAAGAAGAAAAAGGTAGAAGTAGTAGAAGAAGAAAAAGAAGGAGGAAGAGAAGAAGAAAAGGCAGGAGAAAGAAAAAACTGGAGCAAGAAGACGAAGAAGATATTTAAGAGAAAAAGGAAGCAGGAGGAAGGAGAAGGAGGCCGCAGAATAAAAAGGAGAAGAAAATTCCGAAAAAAGAGAAGAATATGATGGAGAAGTAGAAAAGGATGAAGTGGAAAAAAGTAGGGGGAAGGAGAAGAAGGCCGGAAAATGAGAAGGAGAAGAAATTGCCGAAAAAAGAGAAGAAGATGGAGAAGTAGAAAAAGATGAAGAAGAGGAAAAAGAAGTAGGGGGAAGGAGAAGAAGGCAGAAGAATAATAAGAAGAAAATGCCGAAAAAAGAGAAGAAGATGGAGAAGTAGGGAGAAGGAGAAGAAGGCAGGGGAATAAAAAGGAGAAGAATAATGTCGAAAAAAGAGAAGAAGAAGATGGAGAAGTAGAAAAGGATGAAGAAGAGGAAAAATAAGTAGGGGGAAGGAGAAGAAGGCAAGAGAATAAGAAGGAGAAAATGCCGAAAAAAGAGAAGAAGATGGAGAAGTAGGGAGAAGGAGAAGAAGGCAGGAGAATAAAAAGGAGAAGAATAATGTCGAAAAAAGAGAAGAAGAAGATGGAGAAGTAGAAAAGGATGAAGAAGAGGAAAAATAAGTAGGGGGAAGGAGAAGAAGGCAAGAGAATAAGAAGGAGAAAATGCCGAAAAAAGAGAAGAAGATGGAGAAGTAGGGAGAAGGAGAAGAAGGCAGGAGAATAAAAAGGAGAAGAATAATGTCGAAAAAAGAGAAGAAGAAGATGGAGAAGTAGAAAAGGATGAAGAAGAGGAAAAATAAGTAGGGGGAAGGAGAAGAAGGCAAGAGAATAAGAAGGAGAATAAAATGCTAAAAAAGAGAAGAAGGCAGAAGGAGAAGTAGCAGATGGAGGAGGAGAAGAAGAAGAGAGAGGAGGAGAAGAAGATGGAGGAGGATAAGAAGTTGGAGAAGTAGAAAACGATGAAGAGGAAAAAGAAGTAGAGGGAAGAAGAAGAAGAAGATAGAGAAGAAAAAGAAGACAGATGAAGAAGAAAAAGATGAAAAAGAAGAGAATGATTGAGTGTATGGTAGAGGTGGCCATGCTCCAGCCCAGTCTCAATTAATTTACATGCACGATTTGGTCAGTTGTTGTTGTTGTTGTTGGCGACTCCACTCGTCTCGCCATTGATGGAAAAGCACCGGAAAATAATGGCAGCTGCTCCACAAGTTGAAGCTGCAGGATAAACGAGAGAGAGCGATTGAGAGGAAGGGAAAAGTGACGGAAGCAAGAATGAGTGAAGAATGATGAACTGAGATACAGGAGTAGGGCCCGCATTTGAGAACCTACCTTGAGGTAGACTTCCTCAAGTCACACTTGAAAATCTTTTAGAGAATGCTTTTTCAAACCTCCCTTGGGTTAAAGAAGCCCCAAGTTGCACGAAAGAAAATGGAACTCAACCACCGTAAGATGACGTCATCTTACGGAGCTCAATAGGGAAGTCGTTGCACTGGCTCCGTCAAATGACGTCATCTTACGGTGGTCAAATTTAATTTTCTTTCGTGCAACTGGCCTAAGTATGTTCATAAATACAGGCCATTTTGAAACAATTGAATAATTTTTTCACTATCTAACATCATCATTACTGAATAGCATGGTTTTAGTAGACAAAATTTAAATTTAGTAGACAAAATGTTAATTCTGCTATTAATTGACATTTTCCTTCACGTAAACTTCTTGGATTTTTTTTTAAACTATGGGGTACTTGTTTTTAAAACCCCCAATAACTACATTTTTTTAACGATTCAAGACATATTTTTTGACTAAAAATTGTCATCTTACTTCACCTGATTGGGGCGTAAACTTCTTGGATTTTTTTAAACTATGGGTTACTTGTTTTTAAAACAATTAAATAAACCCTCAATAACTAAATTTTTTAGCGATTTAACACATATTTTTGGACTAAAAATTGTCATCTTACTTCACTTGATTGGGGCGTAACCTTCATGGAATTTTTTTTAAACTATGGGGTAAACTTCTTAGGATTTTTTTTAAACTATGGGGTAAACTTCTTGAATTTTTCTAAACCATGGGTTACTTGTTTTTAAAACAATTAAATAAACCCTCAATAACCACATTTTTAGCGATTCAGGACATATTTTTTGACTAAAAATTGTCATCTTACTTCACCTGATTGGGGCGTAACCTTCTAGAATTTTTTTAATTTATGGGTTACTTGTTTTTAAAACAATTAAATAAACCCTCAAAAACCACATTTATAGCTATTTTAGACATATATTTGACTAAAAATTGCCATCTTCCTTTATCTGATTGGGGCGTAACCTTCTTGAACTATATGGGCTGTTGGTGGTAGTTGTTTTTAAAACAATTATATAAACCCTCAAAACCACATTTTTAGCTATTTCACATCTTTTTTGACTAAAAATTGTCATCTTCCTTCACCAGATTGGGGCGTAGCATTCTTGAATATTTTTTCAAACTATGGGTTACTTGTTTTTAAAACAATTAAATAAACCCTCAAAAACCACATTTTTAGCTATTTTAGACATATATTTGACTAAAAATTGTCATTTTCCTTTACTTGATTGGGGCATAAACTTCTTGGATTTTTTTAAACTAAGGGGGACTTGTTTTTAAAACAATTAAATAAACCCTCAATAACTACATTTTTTCAAGATTCAAAACATCTTTTTTGACTAAAAATTGCCATCTTATTTCACCTGATTGGGGCGTAACCTTCTTGATTTTTTTTAATTTATGGGTTACTTGTTTTTAATGCAATCAAATAAACTCTCAATAAGTACATTTTTAGCGATCTTTTTTGACTAAAAATTGTCATCTTTCTTCACCTGATTGGGGCGTAAACTACTTGATTTTTTTTTAAATATGGGTTACTTGTTTTAAAACAATTAAATATACCCTAAAAAAACACATTTTTAGGGATTCCAGACATCTCTTTTGACTAAAAATTGCCATCTTCCTTTATCTGATTGGGGCGTAACCTTCTTGAACTATGGGCTGTTGGCGGTAGTTGTTTTTAAAACAATTATATAAACCCTCAAAACCACATTTTTAGCTATTTCACATCTTTTTTGACTAAAAATTGTCATCTTCCTTCACCAGATTGGGGCGTAGCATTCTTGAATATTTTTAACTATGGGGTACTTGTTTTTAAAACAGTTGAATAAACCTTCAAAAACCACATTTTTCGTAATTTCAGACATCTTTTCTGACTAAAAATTGTGTCTTGGTCAAAAATTGTCTCTCAAGGCTTGTGAATTTGAAATTCCAAACTTTTTTTTGTCTCTGAATCTTTGGGGGAATTAATTTCTTAAATATTCCCCCATACTCCATAGTTATACCACTATTGACATAGTATTTTAAGTATTATTGAACGCTGATATATCGCATTTGTTTGTAAACATTTCAAGTCTGATTTAATAGATTGGGACCATAGAATGAAATTAATTTCTTAATTTGAATTGAGAAATTACCAATTTCATCACTACTAAAACCAAAATAGGCCTGCCAGAAAACTATCAAAGAAGAGAAAATGGAAGGAGGAAGTGAAAGTAAAATAGAAGAAAGAAAGTGAAAAAGAAAACAAAAAAGAATGCAAAAAATAAATGAGAACGTGAGAGATTTTAAGATTTAAGAATTTGAAAAGAATTGAAAATCTGTACTAATTCATACAAGGTCAGCCAGAGAACTATAGAAAAAGAGGAAATAGAAGAACAAAAACGAAGTAAACTAGAAGAAAGAAAGTGAAAAAGAAAACAAAAATAAATAAGAACGTAAGTTTAGAGTTTTTTAGAATAGAGAATTTATATATCTACTAATACTAATAAGCAGAACTATAGAAAAAGAGGAAATATAAGAAGAAAAACAAAGTAAATAAGAAGAGAGAATGTGAAAAAATAAGACAAAAAAATACGTAAAAAAGAAAAGTGAACGAAAGTTTAAAACGTTTTAAAAATTGAGAATTTTCATCTCTAATGATGTGAAAAAGGTATTCCATAGAAAAAGAGGAAATGGGAGAAGAAAAAGGAAGTAAAAGAGAAGAAAGAATGTGAAAAGAAAGGAATAAAACGAAAAGAAATAATGTTAAAAAAGAAAAGAGAACTAAAGTTTAGTTTCTAAGAATTGACAAATTTTATACTTAATAAAATACAAAAAAGTTCTGTTAGAGAACTATGGAAGAAAAAGAAATGGATGAAAACAAAAAAAGTAATGTAAAAAAGAGAATGTCGTTTTAAAAAATTGAGATTTTTACCTCTACTAATACAAAAAAAGACTGTCAGAGAACTAAAGATAAAATAAAAAAAAATCAAGAAATATGTAAAAAAGAAAAGAGAACAAAAGTTTAGGCCTATATTGTTCTAAAAATTATAATTTTCATCTCTACTGATGTGAAAAAGGACAAAACTTTAGAAGAAAAAGAAAGTAAACAAAAAAAAAAGAATGTATAAAAGAAGAGGAAGAAAGAGAAGAGGATTGATAATAGAAAGAGATCAGATCCCTACAGCAAGGCCATAGAAGATGACCAATCTCACCAGTCAATTGTCATGGATGTATGATGATGATAATTATTACTATAATTGGATGGCCCATGAAAAGAAGGAGAGAAAGAACTGTAGAGAGAGAAAGAGAATCTTTTCTTACGCCCAATCCCACCCCGAATGACGTTCATCTGAAGTCAGTACCCTGCAATTGAATCATATCACCATCCTATCCAGACATAATGATTCGAATCATTCCACAAGAAATGACCGATGCGTCATTTGCATGTAAATGGATCAGCCATAAGAGCTGAGAGAGCACTATAAGAATTTAATCACAGGTTGGTGCAGCATTTTAGCCCGCCCCGGCCAGTTTATAGCCATTGTACAATTTCCCACTTCACAGAGTGAATGCAGTTCAATCGATAACAATTTTTCAAAGCCGACAAATTTTGGAGAAAATTGGCTGCTTCTATTAAAGTGTACAATGTGATGCACTCCATTACATAAGCCACTTCTGGCTGATGCTTTCAAAATACTTTTGAATAATTTCATACAAGCACACACATCAAAATAACTGGGGTTTCAATGAAAATAGTGGATACTAGCTATTGTACCCGTCCTTTGTACGGATTATGTTTAGAAATAAGACTAAATATGTTTCAGCTTTTTTGATAGCAACGATCATGAAGTTGTTAGCAGCTTAGTAAACAACTTAGAACGTAAACAATTCAGTAACAGTTATCAGAGAGAATATTTGAGAACAGCTGATTGATATATCATGATAAATTACGTGATTTGTTATTATGTGGTAATAAAACTTAGAAGAAATGTATCCAAAATCGCACAACCAAAATTGGTTTTTAAACGTTTATTATTCTGTTAAAAAAAGTTAATTTAGTTTTTTATAGCTAAAGACATTGTCAAAAAGGTTTTCTATACTGATAAATAACTTAAATCCCGATCGATGCTCTCGTTTTTCAGGAGAAGGCCGCGTAAAATGCCTTCGGGGCCGTGACAGACAGACAGACAGAAATTGAGATAAGACTTGTTTCGGCTTCTTTAATGTATAAAACGTAAAAATAACCAAAAAATATATAATTCTGATAAATGTACAGACAAAACTCTAACTTTATTTATATAGATATCTGTCCTCAGGAAAAGGTAAGTGATAGCCGTAAGCAGTAGCCGGTATCTGTTCAATTAGAGCTACGAACTTCTGGACCTTCTTTGTAAAGGTGGTCGATTGGGTTGGCCAGCAAAAGAAACTCAGATAGGGAATATCTGTCCTCAGGAAAAGGGAATTGATAGCCGTAAGCAGTAGCCGGTATCTGTTCAATTAGATAAAGTTAAGCTACGAACTCCTGGGCTCTCTTTGTAAGGGTGACCGATTGGTTGGCCAGCAAGACTCGGATAGTGAATATCTGTCCTATTGAGAAAGGAAGTGATAGTCGTAAGCAGTAGCAGGTAGACAAAAAGCCGGTATCTGTTCAGTCAGACAAAGTTAAGCTACAAACTCCTGGGCTCTCTTTGTAAGGGTGACCGATTGGGTTGGCCAGCAAAAAATCTCCTTTTTCTGCTGTCTTAAAACTGTAGGTCCAGCCCATCAATCAATATCATCCACTCATTACCCACATACAGGTCTCAGACCAATAAATGGGCTTCATTCTCAAAAAAAAGGAAACTGCTTAGCCTACTACTGTAAAAATAAATAGTGGGAGCGTTTATGAAAGCCGTATTGCTTACCGGTGTACTAAAACTAAGACGTCTGATTGGTCTATTCAAATTCATAGGCGTTCATTGATTAATCATACGCCTAGACACCAAAAACTAAGACATGTGATTGGCCAATTCAAATTCGCTTGTCTGAGATAAAATAAGGCTCGGGCTGGCTTCGTTTCCTGCAGTTCGAACTGCAGTGTTCGACTGCATGAACTATTAGCCTATAGTTTTATTATTAGTAATAAATTAAACTCAACTCTAATATAAATTAAATCCAAACTTGAATCCTATGAATATATGATTCATATTTATTTATATGAATCGTATTTATATATACAGTAGATATACAGCAGCAAACTGAGGTAGTTTTTACTTCTTTTTAAACAATACGGTGATAAGATTTTGATATGTTTGGTATCATCCCTTAACTGATGGTTATTGAATCTTGAAATTGTTTCACTAAAGCATGAAAACTGGTTGATGAATGTAGATGAACAACATTAAGTGAAGAAATTTTATAATTTTAGTCCTGCATTATGTATTTTATGGCATTAAGGTCATTCAGTGAATATAGTAATAACTATTATAAGTATCTGTATCTGTATCTTCAGTACATCTGTATTTTAATACACAGCTCTTTTCTATTAAAAAAATTGCATTCACTGACATTTATCTATAATAGAATGATGCATTAAGTAAGAGCATATATTTATTACATTTAAAGATCGATGTATATTTATGTTATATATATATCACATTTCACGTGAAGACAAATAAAAAGCTCAGGTTTGGATAAAGACACCTCTAAAGTAATATGTCACAATGTACATCTAATTCAAATACAATCCAGTGCTGCTACAACTTGAATTATTTATGATTTTTATGCTTGCATCTTGCATTTACAAGAATTCAGAAACTTAAGTTAATTTAGCATTTTAAAACACTACCTCAGACTGCGTAATATGAGCAAGAATATGAGCATATTACTGAATATTAAGCATACGGAGCACATTTGTGAATTGACTGAAATCTAATATACCTGAGAAACTTTCAAATATGCGATAGAACCTTCAAATTTAAAATAAAAACTTGACTGACTAGTAAGTTATGGACCGGGTTTTGTATTGTTACTTTATGAAGGGCATATTAATATGAAGCTCAAATACAATACATTTCAATGTAATAAATAGAATGTAGGTACATCTACTCGAGTTACAGTAAGCCAAGTTACAAGGTACAGATTACTATTAGTTCAACAGTTATTGCTAGAATGTCTATTCAAATGTTAGAAGGCTAGTTTCAGAATGTATTATGAGTTAAAACCACCAACTAAATTACGAATCCAGATTGAACTCATCAAAATTTCTTGTACTGCCAAGACAACAGCAAAACCTAACCTAGGTTTTCGAATTCGTTAATCATCGAGCAGTAAGTTATAAAACTTAAGCATGAAATAAAGTGAGATAAATTTGAAATGAAAAATTGCAGAATATAATCTGTTTACACTAGAAATTGATAACTTAGAAAGTCGATTTAATTAGAACAAGTTTCCAGACGGGAGTCTTAACCTAAAAAGCGGCGTAACTAAAATTGGTTGATTCGTACAATGAAATCAAGATCTTAGATGCAAATTACTTCTTAAATAAGTAATTGAGTAAATGGATAATGAATTTACTTACGACTTATGAGTTAAAAACACAAAAGTTCCAAGAACTAATCACTACAAAAACGTGGTAATTTCCTGCACCCCAAAAAGAATAGAAACCAGAAACGAAACAGACAACAGCTGATTTCGTCTGAGGTCATCCATTTCGAGAAAGTTGTATAGCGCGTAGTTTGAAATCATTCACATGCCGATGGGTCAATTTGTTTGCTTTAATTAGTCTTTTTAAACCTCATAAAATTGCATTCATGTAATCTCTGAAAAAGTATTTGATTTGGAAGAATGATGGAGCGCATAATTCCTACTTTTAGATGTTATTGGATTGATATTTCAAGTCCCTCTTCAACTTAATTGTTTTTAAAGCTAATTTTCTATTTTATAGCATTTTTCCGATAGTGATTGAATTCTATTTGCAAATACAGTTTAATATCCCAGATGATCTCTTTTGAAAAAATAAATATAACAATCCCAACAATTCAGGTTAATGCTCGAAATCGTGAAAAGAGATCCGGATGAAGTCACTGCATCAGCTGACAGGGCTCGTCAGATAGGCAGAGATGCGCGTGAACACGTTGATTGTTGGTTTGCTCTTTTCGTTCTTTTTGCTGTATACCGTACCGTAAACCGTTTATAATATTTCCTGTAGTTCTTGATTAATATATGATATTATAGTATAATACGATAATGGTAAAGCGACAGACAACGAAATATTCAGTAACTGCGGTTGGGATTTGAAGATTATCTACTGATATCCAACCTGGTCAATTGACTGAGAATGTAGAATCATTCTACGCACTGAAAGGTGAAAACTAACAATTCTCAAGTTATTAAGTTATGTAGTTTCTTTGTCGAAAAGAGCTTAGGGCCTATACCAGTTTTTGTTTTACATAGTTTATATAATTATAAGGGATATAGAGAATGCAATGACTATGCTTATGAGACTGCTGGGCGGTCTGTTACTCTTTTTGGGACAATCTAATATCAAAACTGACACTGTATTTATATTAAATTATGATTTTCACTCACTTATACTGGAGGGATGCATTTCACTTCTAAAGAGAAGCTTCTTCAGCCTCTTTTCTTTATAAATTGGCCAGATACTTTGTTCTAGAAACTTCAAATTGACACTTTTTGGAAATACGTCAATGTCAATAATGAATGGATACAATTCGTTACAATTTGTTTGTTAAAAAGCACAAAACAACCCACCTGAACACACAAAAGAACTAATTGAGACATTAAAAATCATCACATCACAAAACTACTTCACCCACAATAACAAGTATTACACCCAACCAGAAGGACTACCAATGGGATCCCCAATCTCCAGCATCCTAGCAGAAATATTTTTACAGCACATAGAGAATACTAAAATACTAAAAAACACCAAACACTCAAACAAAATTATTTACTGGCACCGCTACGTTGATGACATTATTGTACTTTACAATGGAAACCAAAGACAGTGTGAACAACTCCTAACACAATTGTACAAAACCCATAAAAACTTACAATTCACAGCAGAATATTAAACAGACTACACCTTGAACTTCTTAGATCTCACTATCAAAAAACTAAATAACATGCACAAATTCAAAATCTACAGAAAACCAACTCTCACAGACACACTCATTCACAACTCATCCAACCACCCAAATCAACACAAACTTGCTGCTTTCAACTCCATGATCCATAGACTCCTTAATGTTCCACTATCACAAGCTGACCACAAAGAAGAAATCAATACAATCGAATATTTAGCACAACAAAACGGATACAACACCAATCTAGTAGACAAAATCATGAATAAAATGAAAAATAAAAATCCAAAACCTGCAAACCAAAACAGATTTGTCACACTCACATATCTCAACAAAAATCACACAAAATAGCTTACATCTTCCAAAAATCCGGATTTAACACTGCATTCAGAACAACAAACAACCTGAAACACCAGATCCAACAAAAACCAGCTCACCTAACAAACAGCACAATTCACAAATTCAACAAACCAGGAATATATAAGCTCAAATGCAACACATGCTCTAAGTACTACATAGGACAAAGAGGCAGATCATTCAACATAAGATATAAAGAGCACATCAAAGCACTACATTCCAACTCTGACTCATCATTTGCAGATCACTTAATCAACACTGGGCACTCACACAGTAACATCCAAACTGAATTCTACACACATTCCAAAAAAGCCACAAACTAAATACACTGGAACAATATGAAATATTCAAACACCATAAACAAGATAGAACAAACCTACTCAACGACCAAACACAATTCAAATCAAACGCAATTTTCAAATACATAATGGCCGCTCATCCTAACCTCAACAAAGCATGACCCCTGGCGGCAGGCTGACGAAGCTTCTTTTCAGAAGTGAAATGCATTCCTCAAGAATCTCCAATATATGTGAGTAAAACATTATTTAAAAGTGAAATACAGTGTCAGTTTTAATATTAGATTGTTCATTAAGTATTTCGTCATGGAAAATATCACAGATCTTTTAAGTGCTATTAATTTCTGGATTTCTTGTTCCATGACGAACTGCGTTGTTAATATTAACTTTTCATGTGAAATTTAACGACATGCAGTCAAATATTTGTTAAGAATAAGTATAATAACTCACTTAATCTGGCCGAGTACTTTCGAATCTATGAGATCCATCTTCAGTTACTGCCTCTGAAGATGGATCTCATAGATTCGAAAGTACTCGGCCAGATTAAGTGAGTTATTATACTTATTCTTAACAAATATTTGACTGCATGTCGTTAAATTTCACATGAAAAGTTGCTATTAATTTATAGGAATTCGAGGAATTTATAGGAATTAATTAAGGAATTCGAAATTAATAAGGTCTGTTTCCGATCAGTTTGTAAAATTGTCAGTTACTTAAAACTTGTGAGATTATTTGTTTGTGGAACGTTGGTAATAGGCAATTAGATAATTTTCTCAGCTATTTGAATAGTTTACACCATAATATTAAATTGAACATAGAGTTAGAAAACAATAGTGCTCTAAACTTTCTAGATTTAAGAATAGATCATAGCACAGGAGCCCACAATTTCTCTATTTTTAGAAAATCAACTCATATTTCATCACAGATGTCACCCTATATCCAAAAAACTTGCAGCTTTCAATAGTATGATCTATAGAGATTTAACTATACCCATGAGCAAACACCACTTTGAAAAAGAGATTATTATTATTGAACAGACACCAGCTAATACAAATGGATATGAGGAGATCATTGTTGACAAAATTTTAAATAAAATAAGTATGAGACTAGCAATCAGTGCTAGCATAGCTGACATTGATACTGGGGAAAGATCATGGATAACCGTACCTTATCTTGGCTCAGTATCTGATAAATTAGGAAAATAATTGAACAAGAACGGGTTTGATATAGCTTTTCAAACAAAGCCTATTTTAAAGAGTTTGTTTGGGTGTAGTAAAGATAAAATCGATATCTGGGATAAAAGTGGAGTTTTATTAATTAAATTGCAGTGATTGTAATGCCTGTTATGTGGGTCAGACTGGTAGAAATTTCAAACGTAGAATAAATGAACATATTATAGATTGGGAAAACCCAAAAAGAGACTCAAATTTTGCAGAGCATCTCATTAATAATGGACACAAGATCAAGGCTAAAGAAAATGTTGAATTTGATTAGCAAAGGCAGACAATTGAACATTTTAGAAGCTTTGGAGATAGCTAGGTTGGTAAAGCGAATCCAATAATAGTTTAAACGATCAAATTCATTTCAACCAATTCAATACAACTAACTTGGTTTCATTATAATTCTGGCCTACATTTTAATAATTGTACTTTCATGTTTTTCTTGGTTGACCTTCACTGCATTTCATTTAGCTTCAACTTATTAATCTTTTTTTTTATTCTAGCCTACTTAAGTTTTGTTCTTGTTTGTTGCTTCCTATGTGTTCCCGATTTTTTGTTCTTAATTTTGACACTTACTTTTGCTTGTTGTTCCTCCCACCAGTGGGCGTGACTTGTTATGGCCTTCAGCCAATCATAGACCTTCAATGAAGGTCAGCCAATCAGAGGCACTTTCTCCCTCAGCCAATAGTACCATTCTGTGTTTAGTATAGGCAAAAAATCAAGCGTTTTTCAATACCCAGTGCACAGGCTGACGCTACTAGAAAAGGGGCCATATTATTCAGGACTAAAGTTTTTCAATTGTCTTCCTGAACATATTAAGTTCTGTGGTAGTCATAGGTTATTTGTATCCTTGATGACCAAAACACTAGTGCACATATGTCCTTATACTGTAGAAGAATGTTGTAATGCTTTTATTTCACTCAAATGACATGTTGCATGCCATCTGAGCACTGCTCAAACTTGTGGCTCTACACAACTAATAAATCTATCTATCTATCTATCTATATATTAAGCTACTCTATTTTAGTTTGTTTGAGATTGATAATGGTGACAATGGAAACTAGTATCTCACGGTTTTCAATAAATGTGGTTGTGACAACTTCAAGTCTTATTATTCATAATATATTTTTTCATTGTAAATTTGTTGCAGATGGAAAATATCAGTTTTGGATTCCTATTTGTTGAGAGATTGATTAGGTCTACATTGAACAAAGAAATATGACAACATATTGACTAATAGTGTTTTGCTATTTTTTTGAAACTATTAGATACTATTTTGGGTAGCAGTTTAGTGAGAAATTATGGCGGAAAGTTACATTAACAAAGAGCTGAAGGAGGCGGTGTCACGAGATGACATCAATGGTGTTAGAAGGTGTTTATCTGCTGGAGCAGAACCCAATCAAAGAAGAACTGGAACAACGAATTTTTAGTACATTCTACTTCTAATGTGGATATACTTAAATTACTTTTAAATCAGGTGCTTCCATTGATGCACGGAACAAATGGAGTGAAACTCCACAGGTGGTATCCTTTAGGACAACCTAACAGTTTGCTCAACCTAACAGTTTGCTCAACCTAACAGTTTGCTCAACCTACTGCTAGCGCAACCATTAACTGCATAACCAAACCTAACCTAACCTGGCTAGATGTGACTGAACCACCTTTGTTTACTAGGTCAGTCAAAACGACATTCATACAAATGGTGTCCTCCCAAACTTCACTACGTACTGCTATTGAAAAAAGTAAATCAACAGAGTTTGTTGAAGAACTTTTAAAACAGGGTGCAGATGTAAATGCAAGTGGTCGTCAAGGAAATACTCCTCTTTATTTGTTGATGAAACGTTGGGGAAACCCAGAAGACCAAGTTGAACTGTTATTGGAATATGGAGCTGATATAAACACCAAAAGTAGAGATGGTTATGAAACATCTCTTAGTATGGCAATGAGGGATCCATCAGTAGCAAAATTGCTTATTCGGTATACATTATTGAATAATTTCAGTAGAGATTACACAAATTTTGTAAACTTGACTCCTTATAAAAATAAAAAAAAATACAAGGAGTTGTCAAACTACTATAAAAAATGTGTTGCTCAGCTTGAACAAATGGTGAAAGACGTAATAATAGAGAACTGTTCCTTATATAGTCTCATCACTAAAATGGATATAAATTTCGATGAATACGTAAATGATGTTGAGAAACAGTGTATTAGAAATGTAGTTTTTGAAGTACTTATTGGTTGCAGTTATACAATAAAATACCCAATTTATTACAATAATATATTGGTCAAGATTGAGAAAAAAATGCTTGAAAATAGAAAAAATTTTATTGAATATGATTGGCGAGATTAAAATTCAGTCAAAATTTGCCAAAGAAAATGCTATGGAACAATATGTAACTCTAGACTTCTATACCATACAAGAAATAGCTAAGTATCTATCCAATAAAGACTTATTGAACTTGATTATAGTATTCTATAAATGCAGAAAGACTTGTGCTATTGAATTTCAACAAATGAAAAAATATATCAAAAGTTAGTTCGAAGTTACTGACAATTGAACAAACTGACAAATTTACTTAAACAGAATTTATTAATTTCGTCCAATTGAAGGAATTCGAAATTAATAAATTCTGTTTGAAAAATATATAATTGCAGACAACTGTTCATTATATGATCTCATCAGTGCAGAAACCCCAAATTTTGACATAATATATTATGTAAATGATGTTGAAAAATGTGTATTAGAAATGAAGTTTTTGAAATACTTTCTGGCAATAGTTATAATATTTATTATGATATTATATCAGCCAAAATATGCAGTGGATTGCTGGAAGAAAGACAAAGTTTATTGCATAAAATTAGCGAAATTGAAGTTACAACAAAGATTGCCAAGAGTTTTGGTGAAGTAAATGTTGTTCTAGACTTTTATACCAAACAGGAAATATCAAAATATTTATTCAACAGAGATTTATTGAGCTTGTCACTGGCATTCTACAAATGTTCAAATTCGAATGATAGTGTAATTTCAACTAGTGAATCAAAGAATGAAACTTCATCATACAATGATGCCAAGTGAGTGAAGTTGGCATAGTGCTTCTTGCTTCTTACAATGTTTAAAGAGTTATCGGTGCATGACACTTGTCCTAAATACTTCTAAAATTTATTATTTCAGTTCGATTGTGTGCTGCCTAGGCCTACCACATTCTATCCTTCCAACTTCCATCCACGTTCTATACACAATTTATTTCACAAGTTAGTTCGAAGTTACTGACAATTGAACAAACTGACAAATTTACTTAAACAAAATTTATTAATTTCGAATTCCTTTAATTGCTATCAGTTTATACTGAAGACTTCCGCAATGGCGGATATTGACAACAGTATTTAATAGCTGATGGAAATCGATGAATGCTACTGTACAAAAATATCAGTCACCACCGGGAATCGAACCACGGACCTCCCAATTGCCGGTCGGGCGCCTTAACCACTAGACCATGGAGACCTATCTGCACAGCAGCATTCATTTTTAACTTGGCCATATCGGCTCGTATCTCACAAGTTAGTTCGAAGTTACTGACAATTGAACAAACTGACAAATTTACTTAAACAGAATTTATGTTACTTGTGAGATACGAGCCGATATGGCCAAGTTAAAAATGAATGCTGCTGTGCAGATAGGTCTCCATGGTCTAGTGGTTAAGGCGCCCGACCGGCAATTGGGAGGTCCGTGGTTCGATTCCCGGTGGTGACTGATATTTTTGTACAGTAGCATTCATCGATTTCCGTCAGCTATTAAATACTGTTGTCAATATCCGCCATTGCGGAAGTCTTCAGTATAAACTGATAGCAATTAAAGGAATTCGAAATTAATAAATACAATTTATTTATTTATTGTAATTGTATCTAAATATCTAAATCTATGTACCATAGTTCACAGGTAGATAAAATTTGTGGAAGCAAAATGTCCAGATAGTAATGGGCACATAAATCCATGAATTCTTTATTTGAAATATGTTTGAAAACAAGTACAAAGAAATAGTGGTTGATCATTTTCATTGAATAAAAAAAGAAACCGACCTCAATGAAATGATACAAATTAAATACGGTACTCACACAATATTATTATTATCATTTATTGAAGTCGATTTCATTTCTGTTTTAAATTTTGTTTTATATAATAGATTATATTGAATTGTTTTGTAGGATTGGAATAAGTCTATAGTGAGGATCTCAAAAAGATGAGACACGGCAAGGTGACAGCCCGCGGCCATTTTGTACCACTTATGAGAAAACACTCCCCCAAATTTTTCCGCTGGACCCAAGAACAAAAACTTCCGTCAAAACCCAAACCAAGAAGTACCACCAATCCATCCGCAATAAGCCACGGCCACATTGATTACAATAATCTACATAATTGCATCAAATTTTTGTGATTAGATTAGCCGTTTAGGCTTTTACGAGAACTGGACCGAACGTACAATCAAATTATTAAACTTGTAATTTGTAGTTTTATCCGTGAACAGGCTGAAAGTACAAGAAGGCAGACGCCTTTTAACTTTCTTAGCAAACAATAACGACAATTTGAAGAGAGCTTTCTCAGATTGCCGCAGGGAGCGCTGCAGTGGTCATTATGCCCGTGAACAAGCTATGATGCGTTTTAAAAATCGTAGCAATTTGAAAATACACATTTCAGCTAGCTTATTTTCGAAAATAAAAATACCATCTATCGACAACTATCTCGGTAATGGTGTACAATACATTCATTTCTGTTGCTTCGGGGGTTTTTGCCATGGTTTTTCCAACATGGCGTACCCTTGGCCCCTAGAACGGACCCTAGCCAACCCAGCTAGGCTAATGTGTACGTTTATGCTGATTATACATATTACGGCCCTGGTGAAAGTCCATCCAACCGTGAGTCCAGCTCTTCTTCTGCTCATTATTCTTCTTCTTCTTTTACTATTTATCTTTTCTCATCCTCTTTCTCGTACACTACCTTCCCTTTCATTTACTTCAACTTCTCTTTCTTCTCCTCTTCCTTTCCCTTCGCCACTACCTTTTCCTTCTTCTTCTACTTTTTCTTCTCATCTTGTCTTTTTCTTCTTATTCTTCTTCTTCCTCCTCTTCTTCGTCTTCTTCTCCTGCCTTCATCTTCTTCTTCTTCTTCTCTTTTTTCTTCTTTCTCTTCTCCTTCTTCTTCTCTCGATTATTTTCTCCTTCTTTTTTCTTTTCTCTTTTCTCTTCTTCTCATGGCATCTTCTTCTCCTTCTCCTGCCTTCTCCTCTCCCTCTTCCTTTTTTCCCTCTTCTTCTTCTTCTTCCTGGTTCTTCTTCTTTATGCTTCTTCTTCTTACTTCTTCTTAATCTTCTTCTTTTCCTTCTTCTAATTCTTTTTCTCCTAATCTACTACATCTTCTTCCTCCTCTTCTTCTCCTGCCGCCTTCTTCTTCTTCTCCTGCTTTCATCTTCTTCTCCTGCCTTCATCTTCTTCTTCTCTTTCTCTTCACCCTCTTCTTCCTTCTTCTTTTTTCTTCTCTCTTCTTCTTCTTCTCATGTCATCTTCTTCTTCTCCTCTTTCTCTTCCTTTTTTCTTCTTCTTCTTCTCCTTTTTTTCTTCTTCTTCTACTTCCTGGTTCTTCTTTTTTCTGCTTCTTCTTCTTCATCTTCTCATTCACTTCTCCTTCTTCTTATCCTTCTTCTTCTCCCTTCTCCTCTTCTCCGTCTTCTTCTCCTGCCGCCTTCTTCTTCTTCTCCTGCTTTCATCTTCTTCTCCTGCCTTCATCTTCTTCTTCTCCTGCCTTCATCTTCTTCTTCTCTTTCTCTTCACCCTCTTCTTCCTTCTTCTTTTTTCTTCTCTCTTCTTCTTCTTCTCCTCATGTCATCTTCTTCTTCTCCTCTTTCTCTTCCTTTTTTTCTTCTTCTTCTTCTCCTTTTCTCTTCTTCTTCTTCTTCTTCTTCTTCTACTTCCTGGTTCTTCTTTTTTCTGCTTCTTCTTCTTCTTCATCTTCTTCTTTTCCTTCTTCTAATTCTTCTTCTTCTCATTCACTTCTCCTTCTTCTTATCCTTCTTCTTCTCCCTTCTCCTCTTCTCCGTCTTCTTCTCCTGCCTTCAACTTCTTTCTCTTTACCTTCTTCTTCTCTCGAGAATTTTCTCCTTCTTTTTTCTTCTCTCTTCTTCTTCTTCTTCTGTCTCCTTCTTTCTTTTCCTTTTTTCCTGTCTTCCTCTCCACAATCTTACTAAACATTTTTTCTCTTCCTCTTTCTCGTCCACTACTTTCCTTTCTATTTCCTTCAACTTCTTTCTCTCCTTTCTCATCTCCTCCTCCTTTTTCCTTTTTCCATTTTCCTTCGATTCTTTTCCCTCTCCTCCATCTTTTTCTTCCCCTTCTTTCTTCTTTTCCTCCCCCTTCATTCTCTCCTTTATCTTCTTCTTCCTCTACACCAATTTCTTTTCGTTCGTTCACCTCTCCTCCTCCAATCCCGCATCCTCCAGGGCTAGAGATTTACGTCGAAAGAGAATAAATACATTAATAATATAAATGTTAGAAATTTTGGGACACCCCATGATTGTCCCTGGATTGTCCATGATTTTGTCCATGATTGTCCATGTTTTGTCGCTAGATTGTGTTTTAAAAAAAATCAAAATTTATCATTAATAAAACCTAAAATTCTTTCTCTGCTCTTTATTCTTTCTTAAGGGAGAATAATAATTTATTTGAAGGGTTTCCCTCTTTTCTTCTTATTCTTTCTAGAGAAAAGCTAAATTCATTTTTAAACGTTTTCCTTTACTTTTCAAAACACAAAATTCTCTATTGAAGGGATTTCCTTTATTTTTAAATTTAAAATTAAATTTTTAAAAGTTTTTCTTTTCTTTCCCAAAAAACGCAAAATTCTTTATTGAAGGTGTTTTCTTTCTTTTTTCTCTTTTATTACTTAAACAGAATTTATTAATTTCGAATTCCTTTAATTGCTATTACTTTATACTGAAGACTTCCGCAATGGCGGATATTGACAACAGCATTGAACAGCTGATGGGAATCGATGAATGCTACTGTACAAAAATATCAGTCACCACCGGGAATCGAACCACGGACCTCTCAATTGCCGGTTGAGCGCCCTTAACCACTAGACCATGGAGACCTTAAGGGCGCTCAACCGGCAATTGAGAGGTCCGTGGTTCGATTCCCGGTGGTGACTGATATTTTTGTACAGTAGCATTCATCGATTCCCATCAGCTTTTCAATGCTGTTGTCAATATCCGCCATTGCGGAAGTCTTCAGTATAAAGTAATAGCAATTAAAGGAATTCGAAATTAATAAATTCTGTTTATGTATATTTGTCAGTTTATTCAATTGTCAGTCACTTCAAACTAACTTTTATTACTATTATTTTCTTTTTATTCTTTCTCCAAAAAGACAAATTTAATTTTCTTAGAAGTTTAATTAGATTTTTAAAAGTTTTTCTTTATTAAAAATCCCAAAATTCTTTGTTGAATGGGTTTCTTTTCTTTTTTTCTGTTTTATTTCTATTATTTTCGTTTTATTCTTTCTCCAAAAAGGCAAATTTAATTTTTAAAAGTTTTTCCTTTCTTTTTCAAAAAAAAAGGAAATTTAACACTGAAGGCATTTTCTTTCTTTTTCTATATTTTATTTCTATTCTTTTTTTGTAACGGTTAATCTCATTTTTGAAGGGTTTTCCTTTATTTTTCAAAAAAAGAAAAATTCTTTATTGAAGGGGTTTTCTTTCTATTATTTTCTTTTTATTCTTTCTCCAAAAAGGCAAATTTAATTTTTTCAAAAGTTGAATTAAATTTTTAAAAGTTTTTCTTTTTCAAAAAACGCAAAATTCCTTATTGAAGGTGTTTCCTTCCTTTTATTCTCTTTTATTACTATTATTTTCTTCTTATTCTCTCTCCAAAAAGGCAAATTTAATTTTTAAAAGTTCTATCTTTTTCAAAAAAAAGCAAATTTAACACTGAAGGCATTCTCTTTCTTTTTCTATCTTTTATTTATATTATTTTTTTATAAAGGTCAGTTTCATTCTTGAAGAGTTTTCCTTTATTTTTCATAAAACTTAAAATTCTTTATTAAAGGGGTTTCCTATATTTTTTCTCTTTAATCTCTATTATTTTCTTCTTATCCTTTCTCCAAAAAGGCAAATTTAATTTTTTTTTTTAATTTAATTGAATTTTTAATAGTTTTCCTATCTTTTTCAAAAAAAAAAAAAGGAAATTTAATACTGAAGGCATTCTCTTTCTCTTCTCTCTTTTACTTATATTATTTTTTTATAAAGGTCAATTTCATTTTTGAAGAGTTTTCCTTTATTTTTCAAAAAACGTAAAATCCTTTATTTTCCTTTTTTATAGTTTTTCCTAGAAAGGCAAAATTCTTCACTTCAGGTCTTTTTCTCCAATCTAGGGACCACGTGTTATTTCCCTAACATCCTCTGCTCAACTAAAACCTGTGGGTAGTCACATTTCATATTAATCTTCAACATGTGTCTGCTTCAACACCTCTGGGTGAACAACACTCCTAGGATCTGCTACAAACTATAATTATTATTACCCAAGTGACACTCATGAAGGCCTTGTTGTAGTCTTCATTATCCGTTCTCAAAATCCTCCATTTTATCCGGGTAGTATTAGTGCATTTTAATAAGCAGCTGTGTATCGTTGTAATGGCACCATTTCTAAGTCAGGCTGTATCATTAGTAGGCAACGTTGCATTGAAGTTTAGAATGGTCACCCATATAATCCATAAAAGCATGACGGAAACTAGTTTCAACAATTAAAACTACATAATAATTGAGTTCTCTGTAACGGTGAATGCTTTGAAATAACGTATAGTATAACAGGAAACCATGTATTTAACGTGTGAGCTATAAGAGTTTAAAAAAATCCATTCATATGCTTATAAGATAATTTTAAATGTATTGTTACGGGTTCTATATCTAAAATAACACTGGCAACACTTAAATTTATCACTCGCACTTTATTGACACAAATAATCCAAAAACACACACTGATCAGTAATGTCTAACTCAGATAAATCGATATTGTTCAACTAATAAAGAGTTTTCAATATTACTGTTGTGAGAATAGAGAGAAAGAAGGAACAGAGGTTCTCGGTGTTATCTGCTATGTAAATGTTTACTTCAAAAAATTATTTACTCTGCTTTGGACACTTTTATGGTGTTTACTTGGACCTTTGTAGAATGTTCTAGTTGTTTGATTAGAAATTAATGGAATCTTTCGAATATTGTGGAAGGTGTGAAGGCCTTTCATTGTTTATTTTAGAAATCGGTAGAAGTTGATAGAAAAATCGAGAGATATCTCAATTATGGAAAATTATATAAAAAGAGGGAGACTTTTGTAAATTAGTTCAGTCTTGTTTGAAATACGTCATGATAAACAAGTAGTTCAGTTGTTGTTCTACGTTGATAAGTGGCAGTAGTGACAGTTTCCGTTAATATGGACAGTGCAATCCCGTTGGCGCTATTACAAACCATCTAATGAACTTTCGTTTTCTGTAGTGATAATTCTTTGGACAGTTCTATAGTGATCATTATTTTACCTATTACTGTATTACGGACTTCTGCTACGTGAGTTAATCGTTCTTCCTCGACGTTTCTTTTTGAATATTATTGGACAGTTTATTGTACAGTTATTATTTGATCTTAGATCAGCCTTCTAACTTTTAGTGATTGATTCGTGTACAGTAATATTGAAGACTCTTTAACAGTTGAACAATATCAATTTATCTGTTTCCGATTTCATTATTTTGTGAAAAAAATACTTAACTGTGTGAGTTGTGGATTGTTTGTGTTAATAAAGTGCGAGTGATGAATTTAAGTGTTGCCAGCATTATTTTAGACATAGAACCTATGTGAGCTAAAAGCGTTTAGAAAATCCATTCATATGCTTATAAGATAATTTTAAATGTATTATTACGGGTTCTATATCTAAAATAACGCTGGCAACACTTAAATTTATCACTCGCACTTTATTTACACAAATAATCCAAAAACACACACTGATCAGTAATGTATTTCTCAGATAAATCGATATTGTTCAACTAATAAAGTTTTCAATTTTACTGTACAAAAATCTATCACTAAATATTAAAAGGCCGATCTAATATTAAATAATAACTGTACAATAATATTAAAAAAGAAACGTCTAAAAAGAACAATCAACTTACGTAGCACAAGTCCGTAATACACAATAAAAACTATTACAAGTAGTAGTAGTAGTCCACCATATTTTAGTAGTCCACTGGTAGGAATTAAATAGGAAAAGCTATTTGTGTAACAAGAGTGCAAAGCACCGTTTTTCTGCATCGAGAGAAACAGTTTCATCGAGAGAAAAAAAGTTTCTCGAGTGCAGAAACAATACTTTGCACTCGTATTACACATTAAATTTTTCCTACAGTAATGTATAAATTAATTCAAACAGAACAAAACAGGGCATACATAACCTGAAAATTCCTCACATAACCTATCTTCGAATCAAATCGATTTCATCAACAACAACTACAACAACTATTCACAGCTGAAGCAGAGTAGCCAACCTATTTTTGAAGGCAGAATAGGGAACCTGCGTATTACATGCTCACTATTTTGTGTTGTTATGTTGCAAATTTGGAGTGCGGAAAAGTACATTCCCGCACTGCAATTTACTTTCCCGCACTGGAGCAGCAATAGACTATTTTGCGTGCTTCAGTTAGTGCAAAAATAGGCACTTTTTTGGGTCACTGTAGGAAAAAATAATTATCACTATAGGCACAGAATACGGTAATTAATTATCACTACTGACACACGTTATCTCGACTAATTTCAAAGACGACTGACTAATTTACAAAAGTGATCGCTTTATATAGGCTTTTATTTGAACTAGAAAGATGGAGATGTCTCTATCGATTTCTAAATAAACAGATAAGGATACTCGCACTTTCCACAATATTCTATAACATTCCATACAATTCTAATCAAAAAACTAGAACATTCTGCAAAGCACCAAGTAGACACCATAAAAGTGTCAAAAGAAGAGTAATTAATTGCTTAGAAGTCAACATTTACACAGCAGATAACACCGAGAACCACTGTTCCTTCTTTCTCTTTATTTTCACTACACTATGTTCGTCTACTAAATAGGGTCGGAGTGTATGTAAACTAAATACTGTGATATTGTAGATCAATTTTACTTTTTCATTTACTATTTATTTAAACATGAACAATTGTTGAAAATACTTTACTGGTGAATTTTTCAGTTGAAGTAGGCCTTCAACCGTCTCGGAGGAAGCATTACAACAATGCGAAATAGGGATAGCATTTTTAAATTCGCAAGTGTATTTTAAACAAGTATTTTTTTTTAGGATGAAGCCTTTTTTGGTCTTAGACCTGTGCGAGGGTAATGAGTTGGATGATGGTGATTGATGAGTTGGACCTACAGTTTTAGGTGGGTTCCGAACCACCGGGAAGTGATTCTACAGCAGAGAACAGTGTCTTTTTTGCTGGCCAATTTAATCGGTCACCGTTACAAACAGGTCCTACGAGAACGCAGCTTATCTCTATCTGATTGAACAGATACCTGCTACGGCTCGCGGCTATCACTTCCAATGTTTGTATCATTTATTTTCATGGATTTCTTGTTCCATAACGATCTGCGTTGTTAATATTAACTTTTTATTGTAAATTTAGACTTGTAGTAAATTTTAATTGTAAATAAATAATATTTGTACTCATTTTTGGCCAAAATTATTTAAATAAATGATTTATTTATTTATTCATTTAGCTAACATACAATAAATGTGAATACAACAGGCTATTGACCAAAAATGCTTTTCACAAAATTTCAAATTAGAATCGATTTTATACTGTGTATACACATTTTTTTCAATTATGAAGCCAACATAGGTCTGAGACCTGTGCGTGGGTAATTAGGTTGGATGTTTGTTATTGATGAGTTGGATACAGTTTTAGGTGGTGACCGAACCACCGGGAAGTAATTTTACAGCAGAGAACAGAGTCTTTTTTGCTCGCCAATCCAATCGGTCACCCTTACAAATAGGGCTCAGGAGAGCGTTGCTTATCTAATCTGATTGAACAGATACCTCCTACGGCTCACGGCTATCACTTCCCTAGCATTTACAGAATGTTTCAGGAGGGATCTGCTACATTGATCAAACTCATTTCTCTAATCAAAATGAAGGAAAAATTCACATAAATTAGGTCCGGAAACGCTTCGTTACAGAAATAAAGACAGCTCACTGTCTTAGTGAACTGTTGTCATTGTAAGTGTGAAATTGAATGCTTTCAATTACACACTGAAGTTGGCAGCCATACACTGTATTTTACTCAACCAAAAATCACTACGTCTCAATTTAGATGAGAAATTGCATTGCAAAAAGCACTGACAAATCGAATATACCAGTTAACATTCTGTAACTTGCGTTATTATTGAGATATTTTTCAAATTACGCAAAAATTTGTTTTAAAACAGGATTTTAACAAATTTTTAAATAATTTTCAAAAATGTTATTTTACTATTTCTATTTATATCACTAAAATACTTTTTTTAAGGTAAACTAGAGCTCATCAATCCATTTCATTCTCCCTGAACACAGCCAAGTCTGCAGATCTTTCTTTCATTCATGATTCCAAAACCCATCAATGAGATTGATGATCGATTTGATTGATCATCTACTCCCGCAAAAACCATCAATCTCTCAAAGCTTTTACAAGGACCGACAGGCGAATTAAGCTAAACAAACACAATTCCTCGACAGATAATCAATTAGGTGAGCTTTATTAACCTGATACGAACAATAAATTGAAGGATTACCTCAAAACAAACATTTTAAGGATTTCTGACAGATGATCAATTATGTGAGCTTTACCAACCATATGATAGAAGCAGATTTTTTGGCATTTTCATAAAAATAAACATTCTCTAAAAATAATTGAACGAGCGAAGCGAGTTCTTCCTTTTGACTTGAGGCTCGAGGCGTTGTGTGTTAGTTTGTGTGTTTGTATGTTCCACGATAACTTTCGAACGCCTTTATCAATCAACTTCAAATTTGAAACACAGATTCTTGGAACCTTAATACAGATCAATTTTGTTTGCCAATGGAATTGACCCACTCCTTCATCCTTTTTGATGCGAAACAAAAGGATAGGCTCTCACCCCTTCATTAATATATCTATATATTACTATATTTAAGAAAATAGTTGTTTTCACCATATGGAATTCGCAATAGATTTCAAAATATATTTTGAGCTGTCATCAGCTGTAGATGGATAAATGCGATCAGGCTTTTTATAGGATCTCTATAAGCTGATATACTAATTTTATTGCCCTGATATATGGATATATAAACAGCTGTTTTTCATGTGGTACATATATCTTCTCTATAGATTGATACACTAATTCCATTGCCCTGATATATAGGTATATCAATGACTTGATGTTACAAGCTTTATTATCACTCACCCGGTGGTTTGGAACCCACCTAAAATAGTAGGTCCACCATGCTCACTTTAACATGGCTCAAATGGCGAGGTGGAACTACCCGTAAGGGTCTCCCCACCATTAAAAGCCATACGCTTATTTTTTTTTATAGGTATATGAGTACGGTAGGTCTTTTTGTGGGAAATAAATGTGTGTATCAGAGCAGCAATGAAATCGAACTTCAATTGATAGATGTCTTGTGAATTTTATCTAAATCATTATTTTCAAAACAGCCGTTTTTCGTTACCACCTTCCCCTACGATAAGCTTCCCAAATGAGTTTCCCTTTCCAAAAGGAAGCGAGTTCTCCAGCCAGTTGGGCTCACTAGTATATTAATATTCAGAATTATATATAATTTAAATTATATATAAATAAATTATATATTAATTATATATAATTTATTAATATAAATTTTCTGTATATTCGTCAGTTAGTTATTGTCAGTTACTTCAAACTATGGCGTGACGGCCGTTTCGCTCTGTTGTCTAGAGCATCGTCAGACGACCCACAGTACACTGACTTAAGGTATGAGTTTGAGGGTTATGTATGTTGTCAAACTCATACCTTAAGTCAGTGTACTGTGGGTCGTCTGACGATGCTCTAGACAACAGAGCGAAACGGCCGTCACGCCATAACGTGAGTTAATTTCCATTTAAAAGTGTTTTTTTAAGTTTATATTACATATTAGTGGAAACAAGATGGATCTTCAACATCATACTTCAAACCAACTTGTTAACATTTTCCGTTAAACAGATTACAATTCACACAGTATATAAAAAAAGTAAAATAGCATAATAAAAAAATTACGAATACCTATTTTGAATTGTTACACTATTTTTTTTAGGCCCTGACAAGGGAAGCAGAAATCTTGTGATCTAGGGGTAGTTTGTGACTTTTTACGAAGAGAACAATTACGGTACCTAGAAACCAATTTTTTAAGGTTTCTTGACAGATAATCAATTAAGGGAGCATCAACAACCTCAATTAATTAAAATTTATTGACATTTCAATACAAAATCAGCAAAAATAAACATTCTTCCTGGATTTCTTGTTCCATGACGAACTGCGTTTTTAATATTAACTTTTCAAGTGAATTCAACGACTCAAATTTTTATTAAAATAAGTAGTATTTCACTTACTTCTGTAGGCCGAACGTTTTCAGAAGTAAGTGAAATACTACTTATTTTAATAAAAATTTGACTGCAAGTCGTTGAATTCACTTGAAAAATTAAATATTTTTCTTCAAACAGGTACGATTCACACAGCATATAATAGTAAACTTACATCATAAAAATTACCTATTTTAATTTGTTATGCCATTTTTTTCTAGGCCCTTATCAGGAAAGGAGAAAGCTTGTGTCCTAGGTGGGAGTTTGTGACCTCTTACGAAAAATAAATTGAAGTACTACCTAAAACCAATTTTTAAGGATTCTTGACACATAATCAAAAAAGTGAGCTTTATTAAACAATAAATTGAAGGAAAACCCCAAAACAAACATTTAAGATTTTTGACACATAAATTACGTAAGCTTATTTGAACGATATATTTGCAGGAAATCAGCTGGTGATCGATTAATCGGTTGCTTGGATCACCTGTGGATCTCAATTCAATTAAATTTATTTTATTTCCACAAACAAAAAAAAACAATCAAGGAAATATATTTCCCCGCTTAGACTATCAATCTCTGTGCGGGGAAAGAGCTCTGTATCTGGATATTTCTTTTGTTTTAGTTGTTTTATCTTGTATAGTTCACATATTTTCAATTAAACAATTAGATATCATCTTGAAATATTATTTTAATAATATATTTCTTAGTATTTCTTTCTTTTATATTACGTATTGGAGACTCCAGTGAAGGAGTGAAGGAGTATAAAACAAGTCAGATCAACAATTATACACTAGTTACCATAATTACTATATCAATTAGTTGGAGTGAGGCTTAAGTTTGATGTGAAAGGATGTCTTTTACACTATGAAAAGCTTTAACTAAATATTTTTTCAATTGTTTCTTAAATATTTCTACATTTTCAATACTCTTTAAAAACCATGGTAGCTTGTTGTAGAGTTTCCTACCAATGTAACTAGGTTTTTGCTTGAATAAGCTACTATTGCGACTCACCAAGTGATAATCTCCTCGGCTACTTGTATAATAATCGTGTAAGTTTCAATTATTTATATTAATTCGTTTGTTTTTATATCAAATATTGTATGATATTGAAATTACTGCTGGCGAACAAGTTCGCTTATGCCAGTAGTGCCACAATATGTGAATGTAACATCTATGAAGTGTACATATTGTATTGTTTTTTATGGCAAATAAATCATTCATTCATGTCAATATTTTGATTAATATCACTCTTTTTTACATATAAAGTAGCTTCATGTACATATAAGCAGTTAGGTTACCAAGTCTCTTGAACAACGGCTTAAATGAATCTGATCTATCTACACTTTTCATACACCCAACAGATTTCTAGTGGTTCGTAAACACCCTATCAAGGCTTTGTTTTGATGAATTACCCCATACTAAGATACCTAATATGCGACAGTAAGAGCCTATGGTAAGCTGTAAAACTGCTGTAAAGAATTTAAAAACTGCGGTTATGACTAACTATCCTCCTAAGCAAAACTAATGAAACAATGTGGTTTTCTGTGGCTCTTTAGTAATAATTGAAAGTGAGGTTAGTTTTTCAAAGGAAGTTGCCGTTTTTTCTCTTTTTTTTTTGGTCAGTCAGATTGTGGATGATGCTTCACAGCGGGAGTCAAGACCAAGATGACCCGTTCCAAATTAGAAGTGGACCATATCCGGTACCTTATTCGATTTCTAAACGTCCAAGGAATGACTGATGGCGTTTCGGGACCCCAGTGAGCTTTGATCTAAATTTCGACACCGGTTCGGTTTTTGGGTCGTTTCGGGGCGTACGGAATCCACCCTAAACGCGTGCTCGTTTTTGAAATGCAGGCGGCATCGGGTACTCTGTCCCTCCTTATTAGTTTCTGGGGAACGCCTTTTACATCCAAAGCTACCACAATTTTCTCTCTCAGTCGGTTTTCTCTTTCTCTCACACAGAGAAGTGCATTACTTATGAATGCAGTACGCTATTTCATTATTTTGGAAGATTCTAACTACTGTTCACCGCTCATAACTTGGCCTCTGAAGTATGAGACGGGGAAGAGAAATGTATAAATGGTGGACATGTATAAATGGTATAAATGTATAAATGGTTACGTAAAGGTACTTAATGTTCACCGCTGATAACTTGGCCTCTGAAGTATGAGACGGGGAAGAAAAATGTATAAATGGTGAACAACTTGGTAGTGTGACTACAACTGTGTCTCACTTATAAGCCAGTACAATATTGATTGTAGCCAGTAAAACAGGAAGAACGATTACACAGGAAACAGTAAATAGGAAAAAATATAATTTATTGAATGTATTCCTCCCAGAGGCGCAAAGTTACCAGCGGTGGACAGTACTGACAATGGTGAAAATTTCACTGGATGCTCTATTAATCCTTGATAATGTAGCGAATATGAAATAGGAGAGAATAGAGAGAAAGAAAGCACAGTGGTTCTTGGCGTTATCTGCTATGTAAATGTTTACTTCTAAGCAATTAGTTACTCTGCTTTTGACACTTTTGTAGTGTTTACTTGGACCTTTGTAGAATGTTCTAGTTGTTTGATTAGAAATTAATGGAGTCTTATCGAATAATGTGGAAGGCGTGAAGGTCTTTCATTGTT